>VZQC01012826.1:0-23810 GCA_009823505.1 Rhizomys pruinosus
ACCTTTAACTCCAGTTTTCAGGGGATCCAATGTCCCCTCTGACCTACCACAGAAGGTGCCATGAAACATGGGGGGTTTGCACCAACCTACATGCAGACGTACACAAAACAACTACAATACAACAATAAAAAATTTTAAAAAAATAAAAAAAATTAAAAGAAAAAAACACTAAATAAATAAGTCAAATAAAAAATTAGGCAAAAAGCCATGCCCATTGTTGAGAAAAGTGGTGGGGTCTGCACACACAACCACTGAAAATGTTGCTGGATGCTATTTGTTGAGATTAGAGTGATGGCTCATCTCAGAGGCCAAGCATAGACAGGGGATACAGGATTATTTGGGGGCAAAGTCTCTTGTCTGATGGCATGTGTCCCTGTGAATTACTTGGGACACTGGCAAGCTTTTGGGTAGAGTCACACCAGGAGGAGTATGGCCAGTTTGGACTGGAAGCTATAGAGATGGGTTAGCTAAAGGGGCAAGATTGCTTGGATGGCAAAGCCAGGGCTGCAGAGGCAGACCAGAGATGGCCAACCAGAAAACACAGATCAGAGATGACAGATCAGAGAACACAGACCAGAGAACACAGACCAGAGAATGCAGATCAGAGAACACAGACCAGAGAACACAGACCAGAGAACACAGACCAGAGAACACAGACCAGAGAACGCAGACCAGAGAATGCAGACGAGAGAACGCAGACCAGAGAACGCAGACCAGAGAACGCAGACCAGAGAACGCAGACCAGAGAACGCAGACCAGAGAACGCAGACGAGAGAACGCAGACCAGAGAACGCAGACCAGAGAATGCAGACCAGAGAACGCAGACGAGAGAACGCAGACCAGAGAACGCAGACCAGAGAACGCAGACCAGAGAACGCAGATCAGAGAACTCAGACCAGAGAATGCAGACCAGAGAATGCAGACCAGAGAACACAGACGAGAGAACACAGATGAGAGAACGCAGATCAGAGAACACAGACCAGAGAACGCAGACCAGAGAACACAGACGAGAGAACACAGACCAGAGAACACAGACGAGAGAACGCAGACCAGAGAACGCAGACCAGAGAACTCAGACCAGAGAACGCAGACCAGAGAACACAGACCAGAGAACGCAGACCAGAGAACGCAGACGAGAGAACGCAGACCAGAGAACGCAGACGAGAGAACGCAGACCAGAGAATGCAGACCAGAGAACGCAGACCAGAGAACGCAGACCAGAGAACGCAGACCAGAGAACGCAGACCAGAGAATGCAGACCAGAGAATGCAGACCAGAGAACGCAGACCAGAGAACGCAGACCAGAGAACACAGACCAGAGAACGCAGACCAGAGAATGCAGACCAGAGAACGCAGACCAGAGAACGCAGACCAGAGAACGCAGATCAGAGAACGCAGACCAGAGAACGCAGACCAGAGAACTCTGACAGAGAACGCAGACCAGAGAATGCAGACCAGAGAACGCAGACCAGAGAACGCAGACCAGAGAACGCAGACCAGAGAACGCAGACCAGAGAATGCAGACCAGAGAACGCAGACCAGAGAACGCAGACCAGAGAACGCAGACCAGAGAACGCAGACCAGAGAACGCAGACCAGAGAACACAGACCAGACCAGAGAACACAGATCAGAGAAGGAAGACCAGAGAACGCAGACCAGAGAACACAGACCAGAGAACACAGATCAGAGAACACAAACCAGAGAACTCGGACCAGAGAACACAGATCAGAGAACGCAGATCAGAGAACGCAGACCAGAGAACGCAGAGCAGAGACAGCAGTACAGAGCAGGAAGTGCAGACACGCAGAGCAGAGACAGTAGTACAGAGCAGGAAGTGCAGACACGCAGAGCAGAGACAGTAGTACAGAGCAGGAAGTGCAGACACGCAGAGCAGAGACAGTAGTACAGAGCAGGAAGTGCAGACACGCAGAGCAGAGACAGTAGTACAGAGCAGGAAGTGCAGACACGCAGAGCAGAGACAGTAGTACAGAGCAGGAAGTGCAGAGATGCAGAGCAGAGACAGCAGAGAACGCAGACCAGAGAACGCAGACGAGAGAACGCAGATCAGAGAACACAGACCAGAGAACACAGACCAGAGAACGCAGACCAGAAAACGCAGATCAGAGAAGGCAGACCAGAGAACGCAGACCAGAGAACGCAGACCAGAGAACGCAGACCAGAGAACACAGACCAGAGAAAGGCATATCAATATAAACAGACCAGAGAACGCATACCAGAGAACTCAGACCATAGAAAAAACATACCAGATAAACTCAGACCAATAACAAAATACTATTATAAATCAGACCAGAGAACACATGACTAGAAGAATGCAGACCATATATGCATAACCAATAACTTCATAACCAGGTATAACTCATACCAGATAAAATGCATAACCATGAGTGAAACTCATACCGAGAGAAAATCAGACCTGAGAAATTCAGACAAAGAGAGAAAACTCAGAATTTCAAGATAACTCATACCATATTAACGCAGACCATATAATTCATATGATAATAACTCATACCGATAATAACGATACCAATAACTCATACCGAAATGAAATACCCAAGAAACCGCAGACCATAGTAACTGGCAGACCCTGAATAAAATCAGCCTGATAACTCTACATTATAAAAACTCAGAGCCCAGATAACTCATAACCATAGAACCTCATAGCTAATATAACTCATACCATATAAATCAGACCAGAAGGTAACTCATACCAGAAGAACTCATACCCATATAACTCAGACAATAGAAAATCAGAAATTCAATATAACAAACAAATACCATAAACTCATACCAGTATAAACTCAGACCAGATAACTCATACCAGAATAAACGCTACCAGATAACTCAGACCATATTAACGCAGGACCAATTACTCATACCATATTACTCATACCAGATACTTCAATACGATTATTAAAAAACTCAATAAACCAATAAACTCCACCAGATTACTCAATACCATATAAGCTCATTACCATAGTAACTCATACCATATAATTAAGACATAGAACTCAGATAGCCAATAAGCACAGATTCATATTAATGAAGAACCAATAACCATACCAGTATAACCAATACCAGATAACACATACCATATAACACTACCATAATAACTCAGTACCATATAATTCATATCATATGAACTCAGAAACAGATAAACTCATATCAAAGACTCAGACCAGATCACGCAGACCATATACTCAGACCATATAACTCATACCATAGAATTGCATAACCAGAGAAAACGAAAACCATAGAACTCATACCAGATAAACTCATACCAGAGAAGACTCATACCAGATAACTCATACCCATAGAAAATCAGACCATAGGAACGCAGACCAAGAACTCAGACCAGATAACGCAGTACCATAATAACTCATACCATATAACTCAGACCAGATAAACTCGAGACCAGATAAAATTCCATACCATATAACTCAGAACCATAGTAACCTCAATACCATATTTACTCATACCAGAGGTAACGCATACCATATAACTCAGACCATAGAACTCATACAATATAACCATACCAAAAACTCAGACCAATATAACTCATACGCATAAACTCATAACCATAATAACTTCCTACAATAACTCAGACAATAGAAATCATACTATATAACTCAAACCAATAAAACTTCAGACATATAAAACTCATACCATATAACTCATACCAGAAGAACATAACAATTAACACAGACGAATATAAAATCATACCAAAATAAACCATACAATAACTCTACCATAATAACTCATACATATAACTTTAACCCATATAACGCATACAATAAACTCAATATCATATAAACACATAACCATATAAACTCATACCAGACAAAATAACTCATACCATATAAATCATACCAATATAAGTCATACTATATTAAGTCATAACCATATAATTCAGACCATATAACTCAGATAAGATAACACAAATATCAATAAGCACATACCAGATAAAACATACCCGAGTAGAAACACATACTATATAACTCGGTAAACCATATAGATTGCAGACAATATAACTCATAACATATTGATGCATGACAATATAAAGCATATCAAATAGACACATATAAACACATACACAATATAACACAGACCATATAACACATGACTATAGAACTCATATTAGATAACAATAACTATATAAATTCCATGACGCATATAACTCAGACCAGATACTCATACCATAGAACTCATCCATAATAAACTCATACCAGTATTAATTAAATACCATATAACTCATGACCAGATAACCTCATACCAGATTACTCATAACAAATTACTCAAGACCAAAAAACTCATACCATATAATTCATACCAATATAAATTCATACCGATATAACTCGATACCATATAAACAACATATCATATAAGTTAAATACCAATAACACATACCAGATAACCACACATACCATATAACACAACCAATATAACACTACCGATAAACTCATGAACAGTTAATTCATATCAGATAAATTCATAACATATAACTCAAGTATCAGAATGGTAACGCATGAAACCCATAAATTCACTCAGAACCATATAAAGCTCATTACCATGATAACCTCTAACCATAAATAAATCATACCAGAGAATTCATAGCTGCATATCAGACTTCAGGACGCGGAGATAAACTCAGACCCATTGTAACTCATAACCATATAACGCGATACCAAATTAACTCAATACCATAAATAAACTTCAATACAGATATAACGCATACCATAGTAAACTCATACCAGATAACGCTCGATGACCATATAAGAACCTCATACCCAGGTTATAACTCCCAATACCAGATACCTCAATACCAATAGTACTCATACCATAATAACTCATACCATATTAATCATACCATATTACACATACCAATATTACTCATACCAAATAAACACAGACCCATATAACTATACCATATAACTCATAACCAATAACCTCATACCCATATAATTCATACCATATTAACGTCAATACCATAGAACGCAGACCATATAAAACCACCATAGTCATATAACAACATACCATAGAACACATAACCATATAACTAACTCAGACCAATATAACAGCATATCAGTATTAACAAATAGACCAGAGAAATTCATACTTTATATCACATATCAGATGAAGTTTTCCTTATACTTCCCCTGCCAATGTCCTTAATGAACAATACCGACCACTGTAAAGTTCAGAGGGCAAGAAAATTTAAGAGCGCCAGTGGGTTAGGGTTTCCCATTAATTCACCATAACCAATTCCGAGGCTTTGTATAAAACACGCACATGAAAAAGCATACCACCAAACATTGACCCAAATGTTTTTAGGTTCCAAAATACAGAAGAAGAGAGTTTTATTTCCAAATGTCTGGTTATATAGAAAAAGCATGAATTCAACTCAGCCCAATGTCCCAACATCCTCAACCGATGGTTCTGATCGAAGCTACATTCCACCCCAGTGGTGACTGTAGGCCAGGGAGAAGTAGTCCCCATTGGGTGTTTAGAATGCTACTCATTTTAACTAAATTTTCCCACACCCCAGAGAATCATTATCAGATCATAACACTGGTGACACCTAAATGGGACTTAGGTGCCTGTGTTAAGATTCACTTTGAAGACAATCATCTTGATCATCAAATCCCTCACTTAAACAAGATCCTGAAGATTTCAATGACGTAAGGAATAATAAAAAGTTTTATTCCAGTCCAATAGGTTTAACCTCTTTTGCTTGCTTTGGCCTGTCAGTGGGAGCATGGGGCAGAATGGTCAAAAGGAGCAGGGAGCATTGTGCCCAAACAAGTCCTCTCACCTCCAGGCCAGCAAGTGGGGGTGGGGGCCTTTTGCTCTGAAGCTGGACAGCTCCTTGAAGATGGCATGTGTGTGGGGCTGATGGCCCTGTGGCTAAACATGTGGCTGCAAGACTGATTGTCTCATGGCCAAACACACAGCAGGCAGAGCTGCTTGCTCCCATGACCTAACAAGCTGAAGGGCTACCCATGAGGTTGATAGCCCCACAGCCAAGCATGCACTCAGTAACAGCCCAGGGACCACATCAGATGGTGCAAACTTGTGAAAATCCGTTTATTCCCTGTAAAAAAAAAGCTTATAAAGGTTGTGTGAAATCACCTCCTAGTGGCCAATCCCAGACTTCCACACCACACGAGTCATCCCAGCTCATGGGGTATGCCCAGAAAGGGATGTGCAGACAAACAAGTTGGCTCATGGCAAACCAGCACATGCGACCGACACATGAGAAATGTTTGCCACTTTGAAATCCAGGACCTCCCCCCCATATCTCCCCCTTCGGTTTTTTGCTTTCCACAAGCACAAAGAGGAGTAAGTGATGGTAAATTTTTTTCTTTGTCTGAGAACCCTGAAATGGCCATGAACTTTTGTAGAACCAATAACCAAACCTCTTAAGGAGATCCCATGTGAAAAAACAAAATACAGGTAAACCCTAGTGGTTTGGTATTTGTTAGATGGGGCACAACCTTACATAAAAAAAAAAAAAATACCAGGCCCAGGCCATGGGGGGTGCCTTTAATCCAAGCACGCAGGAGGCAGAGGCAGGTGGATCTCTGTGAGTGCAAAGCCAGCCAGGTCGACCAGAGCGAGTTCCAGGCAGCTGGAGCTAATACATGGAGACCCTGGTCTCAAAAAAGACCAAAAAACAATAAGCAAAACAAACAAAAAACACTTTGCCATGTTCGGAAATGCGTTATTGTGGATACTTCACTTCTCTCTGTACTGAGTCATTCCATTTTACTGTAATGGTTATTTGTGCTTTTTTAAAAATTTATTTATGTTTTTTTGTATGTATAAAGGATGGAGTGTACTGTCCCTGCGTAGGTTTGGGTTGTTGCACCCGGGTCCGTGCAAATGCCGCGGAGGGTCAGATAAGGGTTTGGTCCGGAATTCCCCTGGAGCTGCGTTTTTACTTCCTTTATTGGAGTTTAACAGACGGTTTTTCCCTTACGCCACCATGTGGGTGCTTGGGGAGCGACCCCGGGTCCTCTGCAAGAGCAGTGGGTCTCTTAACCACTAGGCTAGCTTCCACCCCAGTGTATTTTGTCTTTTTTTAACCATCATAGCAAGGGAGTCACAAAAGCCGTCATCTTTGCCTACAGTAGCAGTGGCCTCAGAAGTATAGATGGCAGCCATATCTTCAGCAGGAAGATGACCTACAGAAAAAACTGACTGAACTTTTATTTGATCAACCAATGTGTTGTGTAAGGTTTAACTCTGTATCAGTTTTTCCACAACATGGGCAAAGTGATCATTGGAGTTTGCTTAGGCTTTTAACAAAAATATTCATGGCCCCATGTAGAAGGCCCCTGACTTACAATTAGCCCGAATTACTTGTATAATATTTAGTAAGGGCCTTGAACAAACTTCAGCGGCCTTTCAGAAAAGAAAGATTTATGTATTTTTTTTTAATTTTATTTTAATTTGTGAATGTGGATGATTAACTGTCTGCATGGTAGGTTTTGGTGGCAACCCATGTACGTGCAATGCCAGTTGAGGTCAAAAGAGGGTGGTTTTCGTATTTACCCTCTGGAACTGTAGTTTTCCTGTAATTGGAGTTACACACGAAGACGGTTTCTCAAGGCTGGCCATGTGTGCTGGGGGATCAAACCCGGGTTTACCACACATCGTGCAAGAGCAGTCGGTGCCTCTTAACCACTAGGCTATATCGCCAGCAACCAGAAGACGATTTTAATAGCAGAGGTTCTTATTGTATGCAGACATAAAAGACCCATGAAAAGAGATTTCAACAGTTTCAGGCCTATCTTAAATGAAGACTGTTTACTACAAACAGAGCAGTCCATTTGGTTTCCCAGATGCCATATCCTGATTTATAGTCTTCCAGAGGGGAGGAGTTGTATCACATATCTATAGACATTAACTAAGCTGAAAAGGTTTTCCATTCCCAAGCCACCAAACTGGTCTCCTTCTGGACCTGCAAACCACGGGTTTAAGGAGGTAAAACACAGTCTGCTCCTTTAGGCCCATCAAAATTTAAAATCTTGTTATGGCAAAAAGAAATGTCACAGGTAACACATGTATCATAAAGAGAAACATGGAAAACAATCGTTTAGTCCAATTTAATCCAAAGCTTGTAACGGAAGCCTGTACAACTCGGTATCCCTAATTAGGCTTAATCATGTACTATTAATTTGTCTATTCTGGAGCGAGCACAAGCCATTTTTAAATTTTAATCAGGAAACTTTTAGTTAATAATATGAGACTTAATAACATTTATCAACAGATTTACTAAGTATTTAATATTTATTTCATCTTGCCCAATAGTTAGATGGGAACAGGTTATTTTAAATATACTACATAAAGTGGTAACTTTGGATAGGTCCATTAGGCAAGTCTTGGGAGAAGGGTTTTGTCGTAATGCCCATTCCCCCTCTCCCAATGGGTTCAGAGATTTTTTACAATGGTTATTTGGCCAAAAAACCAAAAACAAAAACAAACAAAAAACTTTTTTTTTTTTGTTTTAAAGATTTTTTTACCTAGTGGTCAAATGTCCCCACTTATAATATCAAACATATCTAATGCCAGAAAAAAAATCAACCACAAACACCCTATGAGCAGAAGTATCATTCCTTTAAAATTAACTTATGATCCTCGAGGGACCAAAACCCTAATTGAATTTAACAGTCTTTAGCTTACATATGAACAATTAGATTATCGCGTGAGTATATTACCAAAAAATAACCTCCCTTAGGTTTTTTCAAAGGAATGTAAAACCATAAGGTAGAGAGAGGAATAAACAGTAAATTGATATTACAAAAACATTTATAACGTAATGTTTAGTTACTTTCAATATAGACATTACACACCATGAGATAAATAACAATAACCTGTGTTTAAGTTAGTTTTACGTTTCCCTGCTCAGCTGGTTTCTCAACTTCACAATGCCTTTCCTCTTGGGCTGTTGGTCAGGGGGCCAACCTGAACCTGGACAAGAGCCTTGGAGAGCATCTTGAGATAACAGGCCTGAGTCTGAAGTGGGAGGGCCAACCCATCTCCAGAGTCAGCTTCTCGATGACCTCAAATACCATGTGATTATTTACCAATAATTTATACAAAAAGAAAAGTCCATTTCCTCTGAGAAACTAGAATTGTCCAAGTGGGTTTTACAATAATAGTGGAGAGCCCCTACCCAGATGGGACACAATGTCCCTTGTTAATCAAAATATGAACCGACAAAAAAAAATATGTATGTCCAGTGATGACACATTATAGAAGTTGTAAATGTGATCAAAACAAGGTAATGATCGAAATTTTTACTTACAGACAATTCCGCTGTTTAAAGAAGTTAAAGAATGGGGTGACAAGAAATATTTAGTTTGTGTTTAAGCAAGGCAGGTAGACGCTTTTAAAGGACTGACAATCCAAAGAAGTGCAGTAATAACTTTGTCATGCGTGTGTGGTCCCCCACAGTTGTAATAGCACATAGCGCCTGCCGCCTTCCCGCGGCACCGCGCACTGGCCGGCCAGCATGGGTTGTCGCCCCCGGAGGTCCCCTTTTGCTTCCCCTACGAGGATGAAGGGACCGGGGAACTTACATTCATTGCCGACATATGCAGCCCAATAGCTTGCCCTAGCTGGCCTTGAACTCCAGAGGTCTGCCTATCTCTGCCTCCCCAGTGTTGTTATTGGGAATAAAAGGCATGCGGCTACTACCATGCCCTGACTCAAAGGCAGTTTAAAAGCAGATTTTAAGCATGAGAGGTTAAGGCAAATAGTTTTGTTCTAGCAAAAGGAGGACAAAGACAAGAAGATGCAAGCTAGCCCAGGGCCGGTACCCAACGCCCACCCCAAACGAACCAATTTCCACATGCAGAGTCGCGTTCATGCTGAAGGAAAGAGCCAGAAAGACGAGATAACAAAGACCAATCCCACAATTCATCCCCAACTCAGAAGGTGAGTTAAGCATTTAAAAAGCTTATCTTCTGTGTAAATTTTTAGACTAGGCATGGAGGGCTGCTTGGCCTTCCTGGGTGGGGCTGGAGCCACAGGTGCAGCAAAAGGACAGGCCCAAAGTTCTGTTCCCTCCTGGAGGCAAAGCAGCAGAGTGGGGAAGAGGGGCATTGTTTTTTTTACGTTCATGTTTTCATCGGAAGCCCCAATAATACTCAGGGAATATTAGTCTGTTTTTAGTGACACAACATTGGAAGGAGAAAAAATAGTTACAACAGAAAAAAAAGACCGCGAAGTGGAGAACAGGGGCACAGTGGAAGGACAATGGCCAAAGTTTGCTGTCAGGCTTAAACAGAAGGCACTCACTAAAGTTATATTTTGCCCATTTTTTTCCAGGGGTTTCCCCTGTGCCTGAGACCACCAGATGCTTCAGGTATCCCTGTTTCGGGCACCATTTTGTTGGGGACTGGTGTGACCCCAGGGCTTGGGACAGGCTGAAAGAGGGGATGTTTGCATGTGGGGCTGATGGCCCTGTGGCAAAACACGTAGCTGAGAGACTGATGGTCCCACAGCCAAACACACAGCTGTGGAGCTGATAATTCCATGACCAAGCACACAGTGGTACTGATGGTCCCACTGCCAAATACACAGCAGGGCGGAGCTGCTGGCTCCCATGTCCTAACAAGCTGAAGAGCCAGCTGTGGGGTTGATAGTCCCACAGCCAAGCATTTGCGCAGTAACAGCCAGGGACCATGTCAGATGGTACAAATTCATGAAATTCCGTTTGTTCTATTTAACTGGCAGCTTATATAGGTTGTGAGACATCACCTCCTAGTGGCCAATCCCAGACGGCTACACCATCACATTGAAATTCGATTCCATCTAAATGTTGCTAAGATATAAGAGAAGTCTCATTTGTCTTTGTCTTGTACTTCTGTGTTCAATGATTTTAACCATCCCAATCAAAGAATTACAGAGTTCTTCATCCCCAGAATCCACAAATGTGCTCCTGGCCCACTCTGAAATAGCTTAGAATTGTCATTACAAGCACAATTTACCTTTCCATAATATTCAAAAGAGAACTTGCATTTCTATACTGTAGCAGGAAAAAAAATATCTATTTCTTTCTACTTTCTGAGGAGCATATTGTGCTTGGTTTGAGAGATGATGAGGAGGGCAGGCCAGCAGGTTCTAGCAATTTTCTTTTCTTATTTCTTTTGTGGTTTTTAAAAAAATTTTTTTTTTTTTTATAACTTTATTTATTTCTGTATGTGTATGAATGTTACGTCTGCATGGCAAGTCTGTGCACACGTGTCGTGGAATGCCGCGGAAGTCAGAAGAAAGAGGGTGCGGAATCACGTGGAAACAGGAAGTTATAATGAACTGGAGCTCTAGGACGATCTCGGCCTCCATGTGGGTCCTGGGGATTTGAACCCGGGTCTCTGCAAGAGCCAGTTGGTGCCTTAAACGCTAGGCCATCTCTCCAGCCCCCTTTTGTGGTCTTTTTGAGACAGGGTCTCCCTGTCGGCCTGGCTGTCCTGGAACTCACTCTGTTAGCCAGGCTGGCCTTGATCACAGAGATCTGCCTGCCTCTGCCTCCCAAGTGCTTAGGATTTAAAGGCATGCACCCACCATACTGGCCTTTTTTTAAAAAAAAATTTCTGTTTTCTTTTTACCGCATTGTCTGGTTGATGGCTGCTAGATTTTAATTTATTTGTTTCCCTACTTGACAAAAACATTGTGATTTTTATTTCCGTTTTGTACATTTTGTTCTTGATTTTGTTTTTTCCTAAGTCACACTGGTACGGAATTTCGGAATATGACAGAAAGGTGGAATAAACATTAATTTTGTACATTTTTGGTAAATTTTTAACTACAAAGTTTTATTACAAATTTATGCATTTCATTCAAATCAATGATCTATGTTTGTGTGATTTCCTAAACATAATTATGGATTATTAAAAATGCCACACCATAATTATATTCCTAACTAGAATTACTACGTCTGTTTTTGTATCTTTATGCTATATTTTAACAATTTCTATTACTTATTAGCTTTATTTTGCTTGTTAAAATTATAAAATGGCTCAAGGGCTGGAGAGATGGTTCAGCTAGTTAAGAGTTACTGGCTGCTCTTGGAAAAGACCTGAGTTCAAATCACATCACACACGGTGGCTAACAAACATCCACAGCTCCAGTTCCAAGGGATTCAATGCCCTTTCTGATTTCCATGGGTATTGCCTAATACACACCATACACATTAAAAATAAAATAAATCTTTTTGTTGTTGTTTGGTTTGGTTTTTGGGGTCTTTTTGAGCTAGGGTCTCCTGAAGCCCAGCTGTCCTGGAACTCACTATTTAGACCAGACTGACCTTGAACTCACAGGAGATCCACCTGCGTTCTGACTCTGAGTGCTGGGATTAAAGGGCATGTAACCACCATGTCTGGCTAAAATAAATCTTACTTTAAAACGGATTTACTTAAGCACTTGGGAATGGCAGAGGCAGCGGGATCTTGTGAGTTCAAGGCCAGCCTGGTCTTTACCGGAGTGAGTTCCAGGACAGCTGGGGCTCGGAGACCCTGTCTCGAAAAGGGACCCAATCCAAAAAAAAATAAAAAAAAAAAAAAAAAAAGATTAATCTTAGCCGAGCTAGGGTGGCACAACGCCTTTAATCTTAGACTTGGAGGACAGAGGCAGGTGGATCTCTATTGAGGTCAAGGCCCGCCTGGCCTACAGACGTGAGCTCCAGGCCCAGCTGGGATAAAGGGAGTACATGTCTCAAAAATACCAAAAAATAAAATAAAAAAAAAAAAAAAAAAAAAAGGATGATTCTCAGCATTCAGGAGGCAGAGGCCGACATAGATCACTCGTGAGTTAAATAGTCGTTGGTTACATAATCAGTCCCAAAGTCAGTCAGGGTACATAGCTGAGCCTGTCAAAAAAAAAAAAAAAAAAAAAAAAAAAATAAGAAGAGAAGGAGGAGGAGCGAGGTAAAAAAAGAGCGGCGGAGAAGAAAGAAGCAAAAAGAAGACGCGGAGGAGGAGAAGACCCAAGGAGCTGAGAAAATGGAATCTCTAACAAGGATTTTTCTGAGGTTGGGGATATAACTCAGTTGACAGAGTACTTTACCTCGGATCAGGCCCACGATGGCGTCGTGTGAGTCCCCGGGTCACGGCACAAAACCAAACATGAGGGCACACGCCGGGGAGCCCAACACGCAAAACGGCACACAGGGGGCTTTGCTCCCACAGAGGACCCATGGGGACATGGCGCAGCTACCACGCGAACAATCCGCAGTCGCTCCAGTTTGCCCGGGGGAGCTGACACCATGCTTCGGGCCTTCCTACGGGCAGGGCACGATTTGGGTGCACTCATACAGGCATGATGCATACACGATACACAAAATGACAATACTAATTAAAGATGGTAAATGAAAAAAAAACGCCCAACAGGAGGATCAAAAGTTCAAGTGTCTCCTCAGCTATCAGAGGGAGTCGTAGGGCCAGAGGAAATGAAACGAGATGGAGAACCCGGGCTGCAACACACATCCACACACCACATCACATCAACACACACAACCACGCACATAATATATATGCACCATACCTAAACACATGGACACATACATACATACATACAACATACACATAACATATAACCATATACATAAAACATCATAACATTACATACATATAAACACATGGGCATACATATCACCCCAAACTAACACATGCAGGATAACATATATGCACACCACAGTTACACACACATATTACATCCATAAAACACCTACACATACATACATAAACCACATATGCAAACCTATACACATGTGGAGACAGATATGCACACATCTAGACACCATTACAGTACACACACGTCTCAGCCACATCTACATTAGAAAACAACGACACAGACAGACAGAAACAGAAGGACCAGACAGATATCACACAGATGACACCCAGGGCGGATACAGGAGTAGGCACAACAGAGAGGCCGCAGGATGGACACACAAGAGACGTCACCCAGGATATCTAGAAACTACGACGCCGACAGATACACCACCAGAGACACATGACACACAGACACACGTCATGAGTAGAATCATCACTCGGACGACAGAAACCCTACATGGACGCAAAGAGACATCCACAGAGACACAGTACACAGAGGCGAAGATCAGAGAGGCACAGCGAAGGACACACACACCAAAGAGGAGAAAACACCGGAGAGACAGAAAACACACCAGCACAGACAGATGGAACACATGACACAACAAGGGAAACACAGATCAGAAACAGCACAGGAGACATACTAGAAACCACATACACATAATATACCACACAGATATCCCAGACCACACATGCGGATACATAGATGCACACACAGATATGCACATAGGACAGGACACACACATAAAATCTACAACAGAATACTTATAACACACACACATTTACATAACACCACATACCCGTACACGCATTTACCATACACACAACATACCACAACATATATAAATACACAAGACACATATGATACACAAATGGGATTACCCATTGCACACACATATTTAGACACATTTACAGTATACACTTATATTCAGGCAAAACATACAAACATATAACATAAACATTGCATTACATATACACATAACATACATTACATGCACATTACACCAGCTGGCATTGCTATTGCTCACACATAATGCAACCATACAAACACACCACCACACGCCGGCATGCACGCACGCACGCACGCATGTAGTTTTTGTGGGACTTTGCTGCAGCAGCCCTAGAACACTGCTATTTAGATAAACGTCTCCAGAGCCCATGTGTTAAAGGCTTGGTCCCCACTGTGACACTGACGGGAGTGGCAGCATCTTTAGGAGGTGCAGCATTGAGGAAGAAATTAGGTATTTGGGATCCTGTCTTTGAAGGAAGCCCCTCCTCCTTTCCTTTCTTAACTTGCTGACACCAGGAAGTGAGCAGCTGCCTTTTGCATACTCTCCAGGCACGATGTGCCCCCTCACCACAAAGCCAAAGCCAACAGGGCCAAGTGCCCAGAAACCAAAGCTTCTGAAACCATGAAACAAACCTTTCCTCCTGCTAAATTGGTCTGTCAAGCATTTTGTCACAGTAACAGGAAGCTGATTATGATAAAACTCTGCACACAGAATTTGTGGTCAAGCAGTTTAGCCTTGAAAACAACCAGAAAACTATTCTGCCAGAGGGACACCTTGGATATATAGGTCAGGTCCATTCTGGGGAGGGGAGTGGGGGGACTCATGGTGACCAGAACTGATGGCCCACTGGGATAGTAGCAAGCAATTCTATGCTTCCAGTTACCTTAAATTAGGTCTGGTAGAAAAACTGGGTCTCTAACTGCCACCTTTTATCGATTGGTGATTATAAGCCGCTATGGGACCCCCAGTGCTGGGAAGGAGAGCTGTTTTGGTGGGGGTTTTTGTTTTTGTTTTTACACAGAGTCTTCCTGTAGCCCCAGCTGTCCTGGAACTCACTATGTAGACCAGGCTGGCCTTGAACTCACAGAGATTCACCTGCTTGTGCTTTCCAAACATTGGGATTAAAGGGTGTACCACCACACCTAGCAAAGTTTTTCTGTCTTGTTTCTTTGTCCTTTAAAAAAAAGAGGGGCAAGGGAGATGGGTTAGTGAATAAAAGCATTTGTCACCGAAGTCTGACGACTTGAGTTCAATCCCTGGAACCGATATAAAAAAAAGCCCAGATGTGAAGCCAGGCCGTCTGGTTGGCTAGCCACCTTAATTCACTAGCCAACTTGGTAAGCAGAGGCAGAGGCAGATCAGCTGGTCTACATAGTGAATTCAGGCCAACTGAGGCTCGGGCTCAGGAGATGAGAGAGACGAGAGAGAGAGAGAGCGGACGAGAGGCAGGATTGAATTGATTGGATGGCGGAGATTGTGAGATTGATGATGAGGAGAGAGGGAGACGGAGCGAGAGAGAGAGAAGAGAAAGAAGAAAGAAGAAGAGCGAAAGAGGAAGAGAAGAGGAAGAGAGGGGAAGAGAAAAATGAGAAAGAAATTTTGAAACAAAATAAATCTTGTTTTTGAGAAGAGAAGAGAGAGGAGAGAGAGGAAGGAGAGAAGGAAGGAAAGAAAAAAAGAAAGAAAAAGAAAGGGAAATGGAAGGTAGAGACAAGAGAATCTCCCAGAAGCTAGAGGGCTGGCTAGCTTGGAGTACATGGTGCCGGGACAGAAACAAGTAGAGAGAGCCCGCCTCAACAAGGTGGGAGCAGAAAACTGCTCCTGAAAGATGTCCTCTGACCTCCACGTATATGTTTGTGGCACACATATACCCACACTCAACACACACACACACACATACTCAACACACACACCCACACATACTCAACACACACATGCACACACACACACACACACACACACGAGAGAGAGAGAAAGAGAGAGAGACAGAGAGACAGAGAGACAGAGACAGAGAGGGACAGAGACAGATAGAGACAGAGATGGAGAGATAGAGAGACAGAGATAAAGAGATACAGAGAGAGAGAAGGAAAGAACAAAAAAGGCAGAATCTTTGCTGTGCTGCAGTGTGTGAGGCCAGGTCATTGGACAGTCACGTCAGTGTCATCTTCTCTGAGGATGAGGGAGTAGGATATTTGCCTGCCGGCAGTCTCTGGTCAGGAGCTGCTCTAGAGAAAACATTGGCTCCACATCATTTCTGGCCTGTGCTACATGGACAGAGAGACTTTAAATTTTTGTTTTGTTTTGTTTTGTTTTCTGAAATAAGGTCTCATGTAATTCAGTCTGGCCTCCATCTTGCTATATAGCTAAGAATGACCTCGAACTCCTGATCTTCCTGCCTGGACCTCCTGAGCCCTGGAATTGCAGGCAAGCACAACCATGCTGCTTCATGTGTTGCTGGGACTAGGACTTCGTGTACGCTAGATAAGCATTCTACCAACTCAGTGTGGCGTCCTATGCCTGGCCATTACAGTCCTCAAGAGATGGCAACAGGAAGATCAGAAGTTCAAGGTCACCTTCAGATACATGTGCTGGATAGCTTTAGTGTCTACTTGACACACCTGGGTTGAGGGAGCCTCAATTGGGGAACTGGCTTCATTGGACTGGCCTGTGACCATGTCTGTGGGGCATCTTCTTTATTGTTGAATGATGTGGGAGGGCCCAGCCCACTGTGGGCAGTGCCACTCCTAGACAGGTTGTTCTGTACTGTGTAAGAAAGCAAGGCTGAGCATGAGCCAGGGGAGCAAGCCAGTAAGAAGCATTCTTCCCTGGCCTGTGCTTCAGCTCCTGCCTCCAGGGTCCTGCCCTGAGTTCCTATGCTGGGCTCCTTCACTGGGAGATGTGAGCCAAATAAACTCTTTCCTCCCCCATTGGTTTTGGTAAGAGCATTTTGTCACAGCAATATGAAAGCAAACTAGAAAGCACAGTGAATTTGAGACCAGCCTAGGATGGGCTACAGGAGACTCAAGAGAAGAAGGGAAGGGGGAGGGAAGAGGGGAAGGGAAGGGAAGAGGAGGGGAGGGGAGGGAGAGGAGGGGAAGGGGAGAGGAGGGGAGGGGAAGGGGAGGGGAGCGCGAGGAGAGGGTAGGAGGAGGGAGGAGGGAGGGGAGGAGGAGGGGGAGAGGGAAGGAGGAGAGCTGGACCGAGGAGGGGACGGGAAGGGGAGGGAAAGGGAATGGGGAAGGAAGGGAGGGAAGAAAGGGAAGGGACAACTGTTGTTAGAGATGTTGCTTGGTGGTATAGAGCTTGTATGAAGCTCTGGGATCAATTCCCATCTCTGCTAAAGAAAACAAAAATTGACACCAAAAAAAAAAAAAAAAAAAAGCCCGGGCGTGGTGGCTCACGCCTTCTAATCCTAGCACTGGAGGCAGAGGCAGAGGCAAGACGCAAATTCAAGGCCAGCCTGGTCTTACAGAGTGAGTTCCAGGAAGATGGGACTACAGGGAACCCCGGTCTCGAAAAAGACCAAAAAAAAAAAAAAAAAAAAAGTTGCTAAGAAGCATTCTTCCACAGATCCTGAGCCCCTTGGTATGCGTGTACCTCTGCCTGGCTGTGGTGATGGGTCCATCCTGGGATAATGTATAAGATGCTGGGAGGGATGCTCACCCTACCTCTGGTACCACAAGCCAGTTATAGTACCCTGAGATCATGGGTGGTCACCTCCCCTTCCATGATGGATGGAAAATGGGGACAGCAAAGCCCTACCCTAGTCAAGGACAGATGGATGCTGTGGGCATGGGAAAGGCAGATGCTGCGGGCATGGGTAGCAAGGGTTGGGCAGACAGGAAGCCCACAGGCAGCTCCTCCAAAGCTGGCTGCAAATCTCCAGCCCATGCTCACAGTCAGAAGGCATCACACTCCACCCTTCCCTCAGCCTTGGGGCATCAGCTCTTGCATATCAGTTTTGTAGGTGGGAAAATGAGATGCAAAAACCCAAGACCTACAGTCTAAGCTGGACAGAACTCAGAGCCTCAGTTATATGGAAAAGTTCTGGGATGGGCTATGTTGCTCAGAGCAGACCCTCAGCCTTCAGACCTCAGTTTTCCCATCTGTCAAAATGGGAGTTCTCAGGCTGGAGAGATGGCTCAGCAGTTAAGAGCACCAATGGTCTTGCAGATGACCTGGGTTTGATTCCCAGCACCCACATGGCAGCTAAGAACCATCTTTATGCACTCGGGGAGGCAGAGGCAGGCAGATCTCTGTGAGTTCAAGGCCAGCCTGGTCTACAGAGTGAGTTCCAGGCAAGCTGGGGTTATAGGGAGACTCTGCGTCAAAAAAAAAGGGCGGGGGGAGTTCTTTAAGCAACTTCCGGGGATGGGCCTTGACTAGTCTTAGAATCTGAGTGAAAGCCTGCCAAGCTCCACTCTAGAGAGAAGGGCTTATAAGCTCCATTCTACTCCCAAGAAACTTTTTTACAGTGGTGTAGCTACTGGTAAGTAGCCCAGGCTCCTGTAAATAGCTCTCAAGAAGCTCACAAGAAACAAGAGAGAGAGAGGGAATGAGAGACAGAGAGAGGAAGGGAGAGAGGGAGAAAAGAAGTGTGGAAGGGGGGGGAGGCAGACAGAGGGAAGGAGGGAAGGCCTTTCCCAAAGTGCAAGATGGGCTTTGGCAGGGCACAAACTGTCACATCTTTTCACTGGGAGTTAGAGAAAGAGACTGGAGCCCCTAGAGGGGTGGGGCTTATCCAGGGCGGGGCCAAGACAGGAAAAGAGACAAGACAGAAGCACACAGGGGAGGGGGAGCAGGGCTGTCACACGTGTCTGCACAGCAGGCACTAGAGGCCAGCCCTTCTCACTGGGCAGATTCTGGGTATCAAAGAAGCTTACTGCACTCCTGAGGGTTAAGCCTCTGGTGGCCCTTGAGCCACCAGGTCACCTTCTTACCTCCTGGCTAAGCTGAAAGAAGACCTGAGCCAATGAAAAACAGGTCTACCCCTGGAGAGCTATGCTGAGAGGGGAACTCTTTAGGTCACCATAATGAGGTGTAATCCTAACTGCAGAGTGACCTGGGCCAGATGGATCCCTTCTCTTACCCTTGGTTTCCCCATCTGTAAAATGAGGGTTCATCTGGTATCTTTTCTGTTTGTCCTTTCATTTTCTTTCCTTTTCTATTTTTTCACTAATTTAATTTAATTAAAAACATTTTTATTATGTATATGAGTATATTGCCTTCAATGCTCTTGGAAGTCAAAAGGGGGCATCAGATCCTCTGGAACTGGAGTCACAGAGGGTCGTTAGTCGCCATGTGGGTGCTGGGTGTGAACCCAGGTCTTCTGAAAGAACAGCCAGTGCTCTTAACCACTGAGCCATCTCTCCAGCCTTGTTTGCTTGTTTTTAAAGATAATGTCTACTGTTGCTTAGGCTGGCCTTGAACTCCTGATCCTCTTGCCTGTATCTTTCAAGTGTTGGTTACAAGTGTAAGCCACCATAAATAGCTAGACGATGTCTTTCCTGACAATTGCAAAGCACAGTGGCCTTGGGTATGTTTTAGATTCTTTTCTTTTCCCAGCTATTTTGGGTGATTTCATCATTTAACAGATTCTTTACAAGTAAGAAGCACTGAGAATATTTGTTTCTTGGGCCCAGAGATGGCTCAGCAGGTAAAGTACTATGCTCCTCAGAAGTCCAGGTTCGATTCCCAGCATGCACATGGGGTGGCTCACAACTGCTTATAGCTCCAGCTTTAGGGCATCCAACACCCTCTTCTGGCCTCCTTAAGGACTCGAATACACAGACACAGACACATACACACACAAGAAAAAATAAATCTTTTAAAAAATGTTTTATATTTGCTATTTTAATAATATAGATATATATATATATAATATAGATATTATATAATATATGAGTGTATTGCCTGCATGTACGTAAATGCACCCTTGCCATGCAATGCCCAAGGAGGTCAGAAGAAGGTGTTGCATCCCCTGGAACTGGAGTTACAGACAGTTGTTAGCCACCATGTGGATGCTGGGAATTGAACCCTGTTTCTCTACAAAAACAGCCAGGATTTTTAACTGCTGAGCCATCTCTCCAGCCATAAAAATAAATATTTTAAAAGAAAATACTTTTCCTGTCTTTTATATTATTTAGTAATTACGGCTATTATTATTTGTGTGTCTAGCGTCTGTGAGGCAGCTCTGTGGAGTTGCTTCTCTCCTCCCACTTTTATGTGGGTTCTACAAACTGAACTCAGGTTCCCTTACCCCTATCACTGGCCCTGTTCCTGTTTTCTGATTAAACAATACACTCATTCATTGTAACAAATGCAGAAGAAATGGAAAAGAGTCAAAAGGCAAAGGCCCAAGAAAGAGCTCCATAACCTGACTGCCAAACCATTGCCAAGTGTGGAGGAAGAAGAAACAGCTTCTGAAAGGATGGTGCCCCTCCTGCGCCCTGCTGTATCCCCAGCTCCTGAGCTGGCCTAGCAGAAAGCAAGTGTTAGCACTCATCTGTCCACCCTCCAAGTGCCTCACCAAATGGCACCAAGCCATCATTTCTGAACCCAAGGTTGGTGCCCAGTTGGCAGGCTGACTTGCCTCCTCATGCACACATGAGCAGGTAGGAATTCCCAGTGGCCAGAACCCAGGCATGACCAACACCCACCCACCTCTTCTCCTCCTACCCCTGTTAAGGAAACCAATAGGGAAGGGCTACAGATGGCCCAAAAGTTAAGAGCACTGGCTGTTCTTGCAGAGGACTTGGGTTCAGTTCCCAGGACCCACATGGTGGCTCGCAATCATCTGTAACTCCAGTTCCAGGAGATCCAATGCCCCCTTCTGGCTTCCAAGGGCATTTTGTACATATGATACACTTACATAAAGGCAGGCAAAATACTCACGTACATAAAAATAATAAATGTTTTTTAACTTTAAAAATATTTTATTTATTATTTTTATGTATATGAGTGTATTGCCTGCATGTATGTAAGTGCACCCATGTCATACAGTGCCCATGGAGGTCAGAAGGTGTTGTTTACCCTGGAACTGGAGTTACGAACAGTTTTAGCTGCCATGTGGGTGCTGGAAATGGAACCTGGGTCTACTGCAAGAACAGCCAGTGCTCCTAACTGCTGGCCATCTCTTCAGCCCACAAAAAAATAAACAAACAAACAAACAAATAAATAAATAAGATTAAGAAGCTAGTAAGTCTTCCTCTTGCGCCCAACGTGGGGCTCGAATTCATAGCCCTGAGATTAAGAATTCTATGCAGCGATAAAGAAAGATGACATCATGAACTTTGGAGGTAAATGGATGGAACTAGAAGATATCATGTTAAGTGAAGAACGCAGTCCCAGAAAAACAAACAATGAATGGTAACTCTCATCTGTGGATGCTACCACCAATTACCTAGTTGTAAGGCAAACTGAGCAATGTTAATGTGATCCGAAAACAACTGTGCTCTTATAATGTGAATCCCTTAACAGGTTCTAGAACTAAGTTACCATTTATTTTCAGAGTTAGGAATTTTTGGTACATGGATGATTAGTGGCCACCATGGTATGCTCCAAATTGTCTGAGAGAAATATTTTAAGGAAAATTCCTTTTTTTTTTTTGAGACAGGGTCTTCTTTTTTTTTTTTTTTTTTTTTACAATAAGTAATAAGTTTTGAAATACAAGCATCCTTCATGGAAAACCATTATTGCAAGCAAGTTGTGCCCAAACCCACACAAGCCCATGGGTCCCACCAATAATAGGTGGAGGGCTTGTATGTACAAACAAGTGATCAAATAAGTGTCCAATCTATGATTGCTGTAGTTTCACCACCATTCACCCAAACGCAGGCCCTCATTAAGCAATTACTTATCTACACACCCCTCTTCCACAAATTGTTCCCTAGGCTTGGAAAAGGGGAACAGGTGGACTAAAAGCAAACGGTCTGCTTTCTCTGGAGATGTCGTTTTTGGATGCTGATCAGTTTCTGGCTGTTTCTTTCATGGGCTGGGGTCATTTGGTCCCAGGAATAACCTTTCCATCCTAAATAATGAAGCAAGCAATTAATATATAGATATTTAAAGAACAACTCTAGTTATTATGGTAGGTAACTTTTAATAGACACAGATGTTTTGGATGGTATGCTGAATCCATGAAATTCGTTTTTTTCTGTAAAAGATGAACAAGTAGACAAGGGGGGGGGTTTTCTTCTTGTAGGCTCAGGCTGGCCTAAAACTCACTATGTAGACCAGATCGGCCTTGAACTGCACAGAGATCTGCTGACCTCTTGCCTCTTTGAGTGCTGTGGATTAAAGATGTACACCACCATGCCCAGAAAAAAATCTTTTATTCCCTAAGATCCAGCTTGTTGGAGGTAAAAATTCAGGTTATAAAAGATGACACCATTCTAAAAAGAACAGGAGCCAAGAGTCCTTCCTGCCTACCTGACTCACATTCCCTTAACAATGGGACTTTCTGGACCCAATCTGTTGTGAAAGGTTTTAAGGATGAAATTCTTATTTTTCCACTAGATAGAAACAAGTCAGGCATTGTGGCTCATGCCTGTAATCTCAGAATTTGGGAGGCAAAGCCCCAGAGGGATTGCTTTCAGCTGGAGGCCAGCCTGAGCTACCTAGAGAGTTCCAAGTCAGCCTGGGCTATAGAGTGAGGCACTGTCTCAAACAAAACAAAAGAAGAAAAACAAGAAGGATCTGGACTGCAGGTATAGCTCATATATAGAGCCTTTGCCTAGCATGTATGTGGACCTGAGCTTGAATTCCACACAACGACATAAAAGATAAGAAGAAATAAAATGAGCCCGGCGGTGGCGCACCGTTAATCCCTAGCAGGGGCAGAGGCAAGGCAGAGGCAGGCGGATCTTGTGAGTTCAAGAGCCAGCCTGGTCTACAGAGATGAGTTTCCAGGACAGCTGGGGCCTACAAGGAAGACCCTGTCTCGAAAAGACAAAAAAAAAAAAAAAAAAAAAGAAAAGAAAAATGAAAAAATTTTGTATTGGGTACTTCTGCAAGCTGGGAATTCTAAGCACTCTGGAGGCAGAGGCAGGAGGATTGAAGCACATTTGCGGCCAGGCTGATTTATAGGAGTTCTAGGCTACAACACACTGCTCCTATCCCACAGAAAGCATTATAAATTCTGGAAGTTATGCAATTTAAGGGAAATCCACCAAAGGCCAGAGCAATCCTAGCAGGCTTATCCCACTGTGGGTTATCACTCCCAGGATCCTGATTCTTGTTGGGACGGGCCGCAGCGGGGCTTGGTTGAGTCACTACCTGATAGTGTTCCTGCGTTGTACTGAATGATGTCTAACAGTATTAATTAGAGGTGTGCGACGGTACAATTTTGCCTGGCAGAGTGCACTGCAGGAGGGGGCAGAAGAAGGAG
>VZQC01012828.1:0-27821 GCA_009823505.1 Rhizomys pruinosus
TAGGATGTACAAAAAGTGGCAACGGAAAGGCTGACCGTCTGAACATTCAAAGGAAAAAAAGCCTCAGATTACCATAAACACCGAAACCCCTCTGGTGTTCCTACATGTAACAACTATTTTTAATGGGTCCTAATGAAACTACCTTCTAGGTGCCACAAAGCTTCTGATATGAGAGACTTCCTTGGCTTCCCACCCATAGAAACAAGGAGAAATATTACAATGATGAGGTCGCTCCCCAACGTTTTAAATTGGAGACAAACTATTGTAGAGGTGATTCTTATAAAACCGGTAAAAATGCTTTCTATAATTGACTAATATACATAGAATGTGGAGATTACTCTCTGTTCCAGAACCAGAATATAATACTAAAGCCTAGGGCTATGCACCAGGCAATATATTATACAGGAGCTCTGACATCAGCAATGCATTGTTCTACCAGGTGGATGTTGGCCAGGGGATCCAACGGCCCCACAAAAGGTAAGGGCTCCTTGCCTCTAAGTTGGGATACCTACAGGAGGAGAGGCAATAAGACCCTCAGCTGGCCAAGAACCTGACGTTAACATGGGAGGGATGTATTTGAGGAACCCACATGTGCAAGTGTACAGATGGCCTCTGAGAAATGCCAGGAGTGTTACCAACAGGCCACTAACAATAAAGCAAATATCGGTTTCCTGAGTCAAGTAAGACTCCACCGTCAGCACCAGATACACACTCACCTGCCTGGAAATACTGTGCAGCAGAGGCAGCACATGTGCCTGTATATACCAAACCTAATTGGGCATGGGTCTCTCCTTGGAGGAATACCATGGCTGATGCCACAAGCTTAACCATTATCCTCTAATGGTTAGATGTTATAAGCCACAACAGGAAAAAATGTAATTTTCTGTCATATTTAACAGGGGAGGAAAATGTAATCTCATGGATTAACATATCCAAACATGTGTCATGCTAAAGTAACCTACCATAACCATTTAGTGCTGCTTTAAATTACCTATATAATCTAAATTTGATTGTTCTTCTTAGTCAGGATTCGGAAAGGTTATTCCTGGCAAACTGTCAGCCCATTGAAAGGAATACAGCCAGAATTGACCAGAGTCCAAGTCAACAGCTCCAAGGAGAGTGGACATGTATTCTCTTCATCCACCTGTGCCCCTTCTAAGCCTAGGGAAACAACCTTGCGGAAGAGGGGGCATGGTAGAATGTAAGGGCTGAGCTTTTGGGTGCATGGTGAAACTACCGCAATGTAGTCTGGACACTCATTTGATCAACTTTGAATTGAAACAAACAACCTGTCACCCCACTGGATGGTGGGGCTATGTAGGTAGTTGGGCACAACAGCCTGCCAACTGGTTTTGTATGAAGGATGCCTGTACTCTGGATTATTCAACTTATAGGCTTTAAAAATGAACAAAAACAAAAAAACTGAGAGAAAGATTGGCAGGACAGTTATGGCAGAATACATGATCTGGATGGGGGGTGGTGGGGGGGAGGAAGGGGACACATAAGCCGTAACTGAATTGGAAAAAATGTATGAAATGCACAAAGGCATCAATAAAACTTAATTTAAAAAAACCACGAAATAATAATAATAATAATAATAGCGGGGCTGGTGATATGCATGCCTTTAATCCTAAGGCACTCAGGAGGCAGAGGCAGCATTATCATTTGAGTTCAGGCCAGCCTGGTCTACAGGTGAGTTCCAGTATAGCTGGGACTAAAGAGAGAAAAAAGAAAAAAAAAAAAAAACAATAAAAATCAAATAAAATAATAATAATAATAATTAATAATAAATTTTTATATTTTGTATGAGCTCTTCATTCAACTGGCACATTTCCCAGGTAATAAAATATTATATACCAAATACTCATATTGATATTGACATACCCCTGTATTGGAAAAAAATCATTGGAGATTTTAATAGAAGTAACTATGTTCCTCATAAACAAATTTATAGATTCTTTCATAAAGCAATATTACTTCATAAAAAGGCTTCAAAGAAACATTGTAAAAATATAGACATTTCTAATAATAACTGCTCAGAAAATAATACTATAGATAAATTTAACCCAGCTCAAAAATAAACCCTTAATAATATAATAATATTGCTTCTAGAAGTTACTATTTGATTTCACTAAAATCAAATTTCAGGGCAGTAACCAATCAACCTTTATAACAATATAAGCATTTAAATAGCTCTCTCTATATGTGATATTTAGCTATATAGAATATAAAATATTTAATTATTAATAAATTAATAATAAAGCAGGATTTTTCTATCTAAGAATGTATGTAGTCTAATTTCAAATCTATATTTCTCTACTCTAGCTTCATATATGTATCCAAAATTTCAAATGTCACTGACTTAGTTATGACTATTATATGTAATATAATAAACATCTATAAAGATCCGAAAAGATGACATACTGTACAAATAGGAATATTCAAGGTAAATATCATAATCTCTGCAAACACGGTATCTGCCAAGGAACTGTGTTGTAACCATGACTCCAATGTTGCTAGTTGGTGACTTCGGGCAACTCCCTGTCAGAAAAGTGAAATGGTAATGACACTAGAGTCAATTTTTTTTTTTTTTTGGTCTTTTCGAGACAAGGTCTCCCTGTAGCCCCAGCTGTCCTGGAACTCACTCTGTAGACCAGGCTGGCCTTGAACTGACAAAGATCCATCTGCCTCTGCCTCGCAAGTGCTAGGATTAAAGGAATGCACCACCATTCCCGGCTAGAGTCAATTTTTTTAACATTATATATCTATTCTAATACAAGTGTTGATAACCTAAACCATCAGTGAGTTTAATCAGATTAAGCACTGAGAAAATTTAGTTTAGTAGACTCATTCCTTCATTCCCTTTCACATGTAACTGAATTTTTAAGAAATGGTATTTCTGAGGATATTCATTCTGTTTCTTTGTAAGCACTTGGATTAGTTTCATGATGTGATCAGAAAAGCAGAAAGGATGCTAGGAAATAGGAGTTGAGAGAGTGCAAGCTGTGGACCAAATAGAATTTCTGAGGGTATAATGATTTCTAGAAGGTTGCAGGGAGCTGTCTAATACCACATCTCCATATTCATTCTCAAGGAACATGAGCAACAAAATTCCTAGCTCTAAGTATTTCTGGTTGACTGGGTTATAACTTTGAGTGGCTTTATAGCTGAACTTAAATAAATCTACATGATTTGATGCTTTAAATTCAATTTTTAGAATATTAATGTAAGAGAACAACAGTCATTTATTCCTTCCAAATGTGCTATTGGCCCTCTTAAAACTATGCAGCACAATTCTTCTGTGGATGATTGAAAACCTTATATTGCTTTCTTGTCACTGAGTTCCATGAAAGGCAGTAACTCCTTAATGGGTATTTGTTCACCTGTCTCATTGATTCTAATAAAAAGCTGAAATAAACATACACTTGAATTGCCCGAAGGATTTATGCACAGGGAAATTATCCGTCAGGAAGTTAGTTATATCCATGAGACATTCACCTCATCTCTGTGTGAAGTGGGCCACCAGATGGAAGTCCTCCACAGCACTCCTGGGCTGTGAATTGGAACTAATTGAAGTATCAACACCCACTCCAAGGCTCCTATAGAGGAATTTCTTCCCCAGATCCCCAGCTTCCCTCAGCCATGAATGTAGAGAGTACTGCATTATATGTTATTGTTGAGGTTCTGCAAAAAAAAAAAAAAAAAAATCAATAATGTATTCACAGAAAATGTTACACATGTGGTCTGAATAAAAATCCTTGAAGTTTTATCTTTTACATTATGCATAATTTTACATTACACATAATTTTCTCGATTGTAAATCAGTGCAAATAGCACATTTTTCAAGATGGCATAAGACATTGTATGTGACACATTTTAATCTAGGAAGGATATTATTTTGAATTGCTTTGGTTTCTCTGAAGAGATATGTAGATACATACATGTGCCTACAAATGTGTAAAGTGTACATCTGCTTGAAGAACAAGAATTAACATCAACCTTCAGTTATCTTATGAAGTTAAAGATAATCATTATTGGGGCTGGAGAGATGGCTCAGTGGTTAAGAGCACTGATGGCTCTTGCAGAGGACACGGATTCAATTTCTAGCACTCACGTGGCGGTTAAGAACCCTCTTAGACTAGACATGGTGGCACACTCCTTTAATCCCAGCACTCAGGAGGCAGATATCTGTGAGTTCAAGGCCAACCTGGTCTACATAGTGAGCTCCAGGCCAGCTGAAACTAAAGGGAGACCCTGTCTCTAAAAGACTGAAAAAAAAAAAAAAAAAAAGCCAGATAACCATTATTGTGAATGCTTCTGTATTCCTTTTTCAGTCCTGACCTCTCAGAATAAAGCTTTTCTTATAAATGCAGAGCAAGATTATTCCTTCCTCTATAACTTTTACCATCTGTGTTATCATTTTCAACTTTAACCAGATACATATGTATACATTTATTTCATCTAGGTTTTATTTTATGTAACTACCAATGAGATTTCCCAGTTTTACTTTAAGCTCAACATTAAAGTTAAAGAGTTAACCTTGCTGACTCTTTTGTTGTAATTATCTTGTTTCCTCTGATATGCACATATGAATATACTTCAAATTATTTATTTATATAATTCGTAACCAATAGACTTGTAGGGAACTTTTATTGGCTTTCTGTTAAACAAAAAGTTATAAATATTCCTACCATATCCTATATATAATACATCACCTTTCATCTTTTTATATATACTAATTTATAAATATATGGATTTATAAGTTTTAGTATATGTAATATACTAGTATTTATTAAATTAGTATATTTTATAATTTATATACACTAATTTATATATCTATAAGTAATAAAAGGTTTTTTCTGACCCTTCCTTCCAACACTTGGTACTTATGAAATTGGGCTTTTTTTTTTTTTTGGTCTTTTCGAGACAGGGTCTCCCTGTGGCCCAGCTGTCCTGGAACTCACTCTGTAGACCTGACTGGCCTTGAACTCACAAAGATCTGCCTGCCTCTGCCTCCCAAGTGCTAGGATTAAAGGCGTGCGCCACCACGCCCGGCGAAACTATTGGTTTTTACAAACAGATTCACATCTATTGAGCAAAAGCAAGAGGCAAAATTACAGAATGACACATATATTCTGGCATTTTCATTAGCAGTTAATGTATTTTTATTTTAAAATTAGTATTCTCTGTAGCACTTTCTCGAACATTTTGCCTAAGAATAGCATATTAATGAAATAGTGAATGAAATTTAAAAATCCAAAGCCTCTGGGTAGCTGTACTTGCAAGTAAGATAGCCAAAACAACTGTGCTCTTTTTTTTTTTTTTCTTTAGGTCCTTTTACTAAGATCTCAAGTTTTATATCTGAAGTACAATTTCTCAAGCCTTACTAATTATTTATTTCAGGTTATATTTTTCTTTTGGACACTTAAAGCCACACTGTTAGCTCAAATTAACCAAAGTTTTTATTTTCTCAAGGTCAGTTGAGGATCTGGTCCTCAGGGTCTGGGTTGAGGGGAGCCCCTGGCTCCTTTTGGATTTTCATTTACCAGTTCTATCCATTCACGGACAAATTCAGGTCCTGCAAGACCAGGCTGGACACTGGCTGAAGTCCCATTAGTGGATCTCCAACACCTCCCTGCACAGGAAGACTGGTGACTCGCATTTGCAGGACATTTCAAGAGATGCCCCCATGCATAGTCCTGGAGGCTACCACTGTTTTTGCCATCCTTCAAAGACATAAGATACAGCTTTTCAACCTTCCAATATGGACTGAAGACTCATGTCTCTCCAAGAATCCTCCAAAACTTAAGTGGTAGATGGGGACTACTGAGACATCCAGCTTGTAGACTGAGCTGTTACTGGGGTTTCAGCTTCTTCGGAGTATTGATTGCCATTGTTGGACTACCCAGGCTGTATCATGGAGACCAGTACAGGAGGATCAAGACAGGATATGGTGCTTACTGGACCTCATTTGGTGACCATGGGAAGGGAAATCCCCAGTGTGGAGCACAAGGGCAGGACTGATGGTTGTTTGGGCTTGCCAAGGTAGAGACTTCAAACATGACATCTTTCAGCCTAATTATTTTTATTTTTTAATAATAGGTCATAAGTAATGAATACAGGCATCCTTCATGTAAAACCAATTTGCAAATATCTATGCCCAAACTTATACAACTCGAGGACCTCATTGTCCAGCTGGGGGAGCTTATATGTACTATCATGTTGATCAAGTAAGAGTCCAGTCTATGTTTCTGTAGTTTCATAGTTCACCCCAGTTGCAGCCCTTACATTCTACCACACCCCCAAAAAGAAAAAAAGAAATCATAAGCTGAAGATGCTAAAAGATATATGTGGCATGCATATATGCACATTTTGGAGTGACGCAGATTGGAAGGAACAACAACAACAAAGACTGGGTCATGGGCTAGAGAGATGGCCTAGCGGTTAAGAGCGCCAACCGCTCTTACAGAGGACCCGGGTTCGATCCCCAGCACCCACATGGCGACCGAGAACCGTCTGAAACTCCAATTCCAGGAGAACTCCAGTTCCAGGGGAATCCGACGCCCTCTTCTGACCTCCGCGGCATTGCACGACACGGGTACACAGACTTGCATGCAGAAAGTACATTCATACACATACAGAAATAAATAAAAATTAAAAAAAAAAAAGACTGGGTCAAAGAACTGACTGAAATGGTGTACTTCTGCTCAAAACAGTAACTTCTGCATGGAAACTTTTAAAAGAGGCTGAGAAAAAGATCAAAATCATGTTTGGCAGAATGCACAAGCTCTGGTGGGGGTCAAGGAATGGGGATTGGTTCTTGATTTGATTGAAAATTTTGTATGAAATGCACAAAGCTTCAATAAAAATTGACAAAAAAATCCAAAAATTGCTTATGTATGTCCACACATATACAAATAATCTTTGCATAGGGTAAAAATGTTACACACCTCTTTCTGACCTAAATTACATGCATTTTCATGACTTATTTGCCTCTTCCATGACTAGCCACCTTGGTTGTTACTGTTGGGTGAGTGTATGGTTTCTGTGTATGTGTGTTTGTGTCTTTTATTTGTCCCTAGAAACTTACCACATTCTTGATTCCTCTGATAACATGGTATCATGCTACAACACATTTAGTAATTTAATGGGAACAAGAAGAGGTTGTAAACAATCAAATGTGTACACACCCATGTCTGTGAGACATGCCATAGATACTTTAGATTCCCTGGCTTTTCAATTCTACTGTCACTTTGGGTCTAACAAATTAAATAAAATCATGGAGACTTTATAAGTTTTATGTATCTAATACCCCAAACTATTCCTGTGGAGTTAAAATATTAAAAGTTTATTGATTAGGTTAAACCACAATATGTCTTAGAAAATTATTGGGATAGTGTGTTGGGAAATGAGGGAAAAGGTTATTTAAAATGGATTGAACTCATTTTCTTTGTTTATGTCAGCTTGATATGCTTTTGTTTAGATGTGTTGTGAAGAGAGCATAAGGATTTAAGGTTTTTCATCTTTTCTCTCTTATTGTACACGTATTCTTTTTTATTTTATTTTATTTTATTTATTTATTTATGTGTATGAGTGTACTGTCTGCATGTAGGTTTGTGCACCTGTATCGTGCAATGCTGTGGAGGTCAGAAGAGGGTGTTGGATTCCCCTGGAACTGGAGTTCTCCTGGAATTAGAGTTACAGACAGTTCGGTTCTCAGCCACCACGTGGGTGCTGGGGATCAAACCCGGGTCCTCTCCAAGAGCAGTCAGTGCTTTTAACCGCTAGGCCATTCCTCCAGCCCCTGTACATGTATTCTTAAAGTGATATCCAATACTCTTTAAATGCCTCAGTAGGATGATTTGCGTAAATGCTTGCCTTGGTCACTTTACTTCCATATGTTTCTCTTGCCTCTCTCTGCCAAGATCAGGACAGATTCTCCATAAAATCACAAAACTGCTAAATCATTAACATCATTTCCTGCAGATTAAATGCCACAAAAAATACTAATAAACTTAATATAGGTCCATGGAAAGCCTTAACCCCAATGGCCTGTATATATGAGTGGTGTGTGTGCCAAGCTGATTGAACTATTTTTTTTTTAATGGTAGCATTTTGAGCTCAGTGCAAAGAAGGAAAGAGTCTGCTTTTTTCTCACAATGCCAAAGCTTGAATAGTTCCAATTTCAGCCTAATCACACTGTCCTTAAAATTTCACTCTGCTTGAATAATGAAAAAGGGTGATATGAAAATTGTATGAAACTAGCATGCCCCAGGACAGGTCGGGTAGGATGTAATTACATACGCTTCAACAGCTGGAGTAGTGTGCTGGAAGAAAGACTTTTAAGGTGACAGAAGTTAATTGCACAGGTTTTAGGGCAGAAGAAAATGTATGTGAAGATGCAAGAGAGGACAGACACAAGCTCTGAGAGGGTGTCAGTCTTAGAAGTCATTTTCCAAATTAGAAATGGGCGTAAAAAGGTAAACGGTGAGCCACATTTTTCCTACAGAAGAAATAAACCAGAGAATCTTGACCGGGTGTATTTCCAGCTCACTGCCCAAGCATAAAGCTCTTTATAATTTACCTGCATATAAAATAGGACAGCTTCCCATAAACCAGGCTGTGATATTTCCCCAGCGACACTGGTCCACAAGGCTACTCAGCAAGACATAGCACATTTTCCTGCAATATCTATAATGACAGTGGTGTCTATCTAGGGCTACATATTGTGGGGCCATAGAAACCATCATGCATTCAGTCTTGTCTCCAGCTGCAGAACACAAAGCTTTTGAAAGAGACCCTTTGGGTGGCATTTCTCTAATGAAGCCCGAATCTCTTTTGTGCAAGCTGTGTAAGTCTGTCACAAAGAAGAAAAAGAGACTATATATGATAGTAGGTGTCACATTGAAAGTAAAAGTTTCAGAAAAAAAAGGAGCAAGTTGTATTATCCGTTGCAGCCATATCTGTCTCCCTCAGAGAGCTACCCTTTTGTGCAGCTAGTTGGACCACAGCTACCTTGCTCACTGCTGGTGGAGGTAAAATAAACACAGTAGCTTGCATACATGTTCTTTAACTCCTGGATGGATGTTTTTAGAATGTCTACCAAACCATCTAAAGAATAAATACTGGATTTTGTGTAATAATGGTCCCTTGTATTCAAAATAAAGTGTAAATATATTTTTGATATCCCTGACATTGTGGATTTAACATTTCCTCAATGATATTACCCCAATTTCTTTAGCTGATTCTAATAATTAGGTTCATGGCAAGTGAATAACAAAGATTGAGTTTTGCTCACGGAGTGAAGGTTTCTTATTCAATTAGAATGCATAATTCAAATATACAGATTTCAAAGCTCATTCTCCTCCACCTTCCCATTCTCAGGACACTTGATTTTGATTAGCTAAATGTGTTTTGAAGACATTTCCTCAGTTTGCTGAAAAAGCCAAAAATCTTTCCTGAGCTGGAATGTAAACACAAGCACTGAATCATTTACTAAATATCTGTCAGCAATTTACAATCTCATAACCTCATTTCAAATTAAAATCTCTTAATGCTTCATCATTCTCCCTAGGGGAGATCAGCTTGAAATTCTCACTGCAAATACAAATTTCTCCTCCAGATCAAGTTAATCCTGATTTCTCATTAGAAGTCTTATTTAGAGTAGCATGATGTAATCTGCGTTCTCATTATGGACAGCTGTGTTTATCAGCATCCAGACACATTAAAAGTACAGATATGTTCATTTACAATTTTACAAAATCATAAACTAATTTCCATCATTATTTTGCATGTATTTCTGTATCTTTGCATGATAGATTTCACCCTACTTCTGCGTTTTGACATTTTCTCCTTCCTCTTAACTCGTGTGTCACTTTAAAACACCAGGGAACTTCAGAAGGAATATATAATCCAGACTTAACTTTTCATCAACATTTTGTTTTAATACATGGATAACACCAGCTCGTACAAAATGAAAATTACCACATTGTGCTTATGAGTAATATGTGCAGGTATTTGGAAGATTCATGAAGATCAGGAGTTAAAGGAAATTAAAGATCAACTTCAAAATATTTCCCAGACTCTAGGCAAAACTGTCCTTAAGTCATATAAGGGAAATTCTTGAAGAAATTTTGTAAAATACCCTAAGAACCTCACTCAGTCACCTATATGCAAAAAACTCTTCATTGTGGATGCATGAAATCAAAAATATTGTAGAATAAATTTTTGTCATTCTTTTCTCAGGACTTATTTAGAATGATGAACTATGAATTCAAAATATTAAAGTTTCCCAGTCTGGATATCTTGCAAAGTATATCTGGAACCAGTTGAATAGTGTTGTTCATTGCGTTGCTAGCCAGCTCTCTTCCAGATTGTGTAGAAGCAGAGAAGCCCTTAGAAAACAAACTCTCATCACCAGGGTCTGCAGGAGAGCCAGGAATATTCTTCTTTCATCCCTGAGCTGCTTTGACAGCAAAGGGAGTTTATAGCAGAGAGCGAGCCATTGCACAAGGCCAAAGATAAGCCAAGTGTTGCTGCTTTACTTTGGCCTTATTTTTAACTATTGCTCAAATAGGTTCTCTATCTAATTGTTTATTAATATTAACTGTATAGAGGCCCAATCTTAGGTGGAGATAGAGAAATTATTCTAATTCCCTTCTCTGAATTCTATTCAAGTTGATTAAAGATATACTAGAGTGCTTGAAATTGGACAGGTATAGGTGGGGAAGGGGATCTAAATATTATCAAAATGTATGAATTCTCAAAATTCAATTAAAAAGAAATTTCTGAGCTGGAGGGATGGCCTAGTGATTAAGAGTGCCGACCGCTCTTCAGAAGACCCGGGTTCAATCCCCAGCACCCACATGGTGGCTGAGAAGCATCTGTAACTCCAATTCTAGGAGAACTCCAGTTCCAGGGGAATCTGATACCCTCTTCTGAACTCTGCAGCATTGCACGACATGGGTGCACAGACCTACATGCAGACAGTACATTCATACACATAAAAAATAAATAAATAAAATAAAAAAATAAAAAGAAATTTCGAAAAGTCAACAACAAAAAAGTGTGTTATACTTACTTTTTCAGTAGCTGAAATCTATCTTGCACTTTTTATAAGCAAAGTATTCACTTTATAAATGATAATTTTTTGCACATCTTGATAAACAGCCCCATGACTATTATTGTTGGAGACATTTTAAGACCCTTTTTCCCCAAGAAAAGAAGAAAACGGATGCTGTTGCTGCACTTCTGAAGCACAGAGTCTATGAAACCATACAAAGTCAAGTATAAAAAATGATCAAAATTGGGGCTGGAGAGATGGCCTAGTGGGTAAGAGCACCGAATGCTCTTGCAGAGGACCTGGGTTCGATACCCAGCACCAACATGGTGGCTGAGAACCATCTTTGACTCCAGTTCCTGGGGAATCCAACACCCTCTTCTGACCTCTGTGGCATCACATGACACAGGTGCACAAACCTACATGCAGACAGTATATTCATACACATACAAGAATAAATTAAAAAAAATTTTTAAATGATCAAAATTAAATGTGTGGATAGCCAGGCATGGTAGCATATGCTTTTAATGCCAGCCCATGGCAGACAGAGGCAGGAACACCTTTGTAAAATCTAGACCAGCTTTGTCTACAGAGTTATTTCCTGGCCATCTGGGGGTACAGAGAGACCCTATCTCAAAAAGACCAAAAAATTACATGTGTACATACATATGCTTCATATGTATGGTAGATTTATAGAAGGCTCACCTGTGTGTACTCACATATAGTAGAGATAAGTGACCCAATACATGCACTAGAAATTTCTGTGTGATTAATATGGATGCACAGAAAAATCTTTGAAAAGAAGAATAACAAGAATAAACGTGAACACAAAAGTAGAAAGGAAATTGAGACATCTACCCAACATATGTGTTTCTCCAGATTTAAATAATATATTCAACTAGAAATAAATATGATATTTGATAAAAGGAGTAAAAAAGGGAATTCAGACGAACTTTTGACTCATTGACTAACAACAGCAAAGACTAGGGCCTTTCCCTTCCTCTTTTTTTCTATATCCATTACATGACAGAGTAAAAAATATTATATAACTATAAAGACGTAACCTTTAAAAATATAGGTACAGTTTTCTTGGTGAACGGCTGCATAAAGGTATATTGTAGGGGAAGCAATTTAGTCATCTTAAATTAAAGCCTCAAAGATCTCAAGATGAGTTCCTGAAAGACATTTAAGTAATATGAGTAAATGTGAATTGATTTCTAAACTGAGAACAATCTCTGGACACCAGGTGCATTAAGGACTAGGGAACCTTCCATGGAAAACAGTTCATTGCTGAACTAAACTAGGCTGACAGTGGACACCCAAGCAGCAGGGTTACTCCGTTCCCCAGGCTGTGGTGGAAAAGTTCCTGAAGTATATATAAACCAAAACACATGAAACTACCTTGAATGAATATCGGCACTTACTTAGGAACCCTGGTACCCTGACTGCAGCTCCAGAATCTGGTCTTATACCCAGCCAAATAGAACAGCATTAGTACATTCTCATAGCTCACCTTTCTGGCCAGAACATCTTACTTGCGGAGATACACAGGATCTGATTCTGTTTCCCTAGCCGATCAGACTGACCTTTCCTAGCATTGCTATTGTTGATCAGACTCATCTTACTGTCTCCTACACCTCTATAGTTGTGAAAAATATTTTCCTCCTTTGTCCAAGAATTATTCCACGTACTCTGTTGCTCTAATTCTTTTATTTCCGAATACCTAATAATGAGCAAATCTCTTTCAAAAACACTCCACACAGCAGTATCAATAACTACAGAAAAAGTGGATAAACAAGACCACATATCTCAATCTGGGTATGTAGTTCAATTGAGAGAGTTCTTGTCCTGCATACATAGTTATGAGTTTGATCATCAGTACCATATTAACCAGATGTAGTGGTGCAGGCCTCTAATCACCAGCTAATCAGCAAGCTCAGTTTGAGGCCAGTCTGGGGTACATGGAATCCTGTCATCAAAAAACTGGGATGAAATAAAGTACTTGAAAAATTCTTCTATTGAAATATTGAAATAATACTTTGGATCTTCAAGAAAATCAAAGTCATATTGAAATGTAGATGAAGATATCTGCTAGAGAGAGTTGCTACTGCTATCTATATAGTTATTCATTTCTGTGAATTTATAATGCTTACTTAGTTGCTCCTAAAATAATTAAGGTTATAATCAGGGTAAACATAGACCTTGACTTCCCAGGTTACTCATGAATTTTGCCTAGGCAATTATTAATAGCCTCGTTGTTACTCTTCGAAGTGCTCCAGTTGGCATAGGAAACCTCGTGCTCACACTACCTAGAGACAGAGAAGTTGTCATGGTGAGAATGAGTCTTAAATAAAGTTCTAACCAAGGGGACATGTGTTGGAACTTACAGTGAGCAATGAGCCATCATGAGGCTGTGGCAGGATCAGGGAGCAGGAGCCGGGCTTGCTGCTGCTGGGCTGCTGGATCCCATATGGGTGAGAGAGTCTATTTGCTTTTAGGAAGCAGTGTTTGACTTTAAATGTTACAGAAAATGAGATCAACTAAGCAGAGAAAATCCCCGTGATTAAGAATTTTGAAGCCCATAATTTAGAATTCTAATTAGACTTCAGCCAGTAGTCATTTTCCTTCTCAGAAGAGTTTTTCTATCCAATTTATACTGAGGATTCTTGATTCGTGTTGCTTCAGAAAGCTTTAGATAAAGGAAAGAGATACTAAAATCAGCAGAACTAGCTGTTGTACTTGTCTAGACAAAATGTGTAGACCACGATTTTGCTGAGGTGAGCAAAGAGGGTTCAATAAGTACAGAATTAAACCTTCGTGGTACTGGAGAGATAGCCTAGCGGTTAAGAGCACCGACGCTCTTGCAGACGACCCGGGTTCGATCCCCAGCACCCACATGGCGGCTAAGAACCGTCTGTAACTCCAGTTCCAGGAGAACTCCAGTTCCAGGGGAAACCGAGACCCTCTTCTGACCTCCGCGGCGTTGCACGACACGGGTGCACAGACCTGCATGCAGACAGTACATTCATACACATACAAAGATAAATAATAATAAAAAAAAAAGAATTAAACCTTCGTTCAGGTATGCTTGTGCTTGCTCATGTTTGTGTAGTGGAGAGGTGATTATGGATGCAGGTAAGTGTGTGTGTGCGTCTGTGTTACAGAAGAAACTTCACGTGTGGTTTCTCAGGCACCATCCACCTTGATGTTTTGAGGAAGGCCCTGTCATTTATTGGCTTGAACACATCAAGATGGCTAAAATGACTGTCCAGTGAACACCGAGGATCTGCCTGTCTCCATCTCCACATTGTTGTATAAGACTGTCCTCCAATAGCCAGACTATGAACAGGCGCCATCTTCCCAAGCTTGGTTGTATCTGCTTGCCAAGATTATCCCAGATAAACTTGTTGACAGTTACTCAGTAAGAAAAGAGGGACAGGGAGAGTCAGCCACCCCCCCCAACCCACCCCCAGTCAGCCCTAGTTTATGGAGATCAAACTGTACATTCAAACTGTACATTCTGCATTTCTTTCTGCCCCATCAGCTCTTCTTCACTGTAGGTCTGCACAATATTCACCACCAATAGCCACACCACCTTTCTACATTAGGTTGTCTTGAAATATCCTCTGCCAAAGACATTAGTCCATTGCTTTTCAACTTAGCATCAGGCAAGCATTTGGGCTGTGAGCAAACTGCTGCCAGACTCTTTATCAAAATATCCCAGTTGCTGCCTAAGTCTTTATTTTCCTCTGGAACTACATTTTTTGCAGCAATGCTTTCTTCTAGGCTTCTATTAGAATGGCCTGTTTAGCTCTGCTTACAGTAGTCAACAGCTTTTCTAGCCCAAAGTTCCAAAGTCTTCCACATTTCTCCAAACATCCACATGGTCAGGTTCTTCACAGCCAACAGCCCACTCTCTGGTACCAAATAACTGTATTAGTCACTTTTCTGTTGCTGTGATAAAACCACCATGAGCAAGGGAACTTATAAAAGGAAGAGTTTATTTGAGCTTACGATTGATGGTTCCAGTGAATCAAAGTCCATTGTGGCAGGAAGCATGGTGGCTGGGGCTGGAGCAGCAAGCCAAGGGTCACACCTCTCAATGAGCACAGGAAGCAGAGAGAGGGAGAGGCTGGAGAATGTGAGGCTTGTTAAACTCACTAAGCCTGCCCCCAATAATGTACTTCCTCCAGCATGGCCACAACTTCTAAGACCTCCAAGAACAGTGCCACCAACTGGAGACAAAATGTCTGAATACTTAAAGCATATGGGGGACACTCATTCAAACCACCACCATCCCAAACCACCAGTCACCCCTAGTTCATGAGGGGGAGAGGAAGCCACACCTCCCAACCCACCAGTCAGCCCTAGCTCTAGTTCATGAGGGGGAGAGGAAGCCACACCTTCCAACCCACCAGTCAGCCCTAGTTTATGAGGAGAGGAAGCCACACCTCCCAACCCACCAGTCACCCCTAGTTCACGAGGGGGAGAGGAAGCCAAGGGGATGCTCTCTCAACATTTTGTGCATCCCACACCTGGATGGAAACTGTCCAGTGCAGCCTTAGGAGGGGAGCACCCACACTCCAGTAAGTAAACCCTCAACCATTGCTCTATAAACATGGTAAACTCACAGTTTTCCCAGACTGCAGTTTGTCATAGGGACCAAGGGACAAGGGGGCTGGATGTTGTTTACGTCTCCTAGAAGGAATTTTAGCTACAAGTATCTGCCATCATGCTTGGCCTTTTTTCATTTTTATTGAATTTTGGTAAATTTCTGCATCATATTTTGATCATAGTTAGACACCAGTCCCTGTCTACAACCCCTTTAACATGGGTTTATGCATATATATAATAATATACTCTATTATCTATATATCAAATATATTTAATATATTCCATGTAATATAGAGTCAAATTTGTCCTCCCAAATGTTCTTCAATGTGGGTCCATTCACTGGTTCCTGGCAACCTGTCTAGTGTCACACCCTTAAATAAAACTGAGTCTCCCTTTCCCAGCAACAATTGATCACCAATAGTTCCTCAGCTAGGGGTGGAACTTCTTACCCATGTGCCCACTTCTATGCTGTAATTCTGTCTGGCTTCAGCTTACTTGGGTTTTGTGCATGCTGTCAGCATTCTGTGCATTGATATGAGTAACTGCTCGGCTATGGAGAAAAAAGTTTCCTTGTACTCATGGTCCACCTCTGGAGCTTACAGTCTTTCAGCTTCCTGTTCCACAATGATCCTTGGGAGTCAGAAGTTTGATATATGGATCTTAATAAGAGATCATTCTGCAGTCTCTTATTCTCTGCACATTGTTCAGTTGTGGGTCTCTGAATTAGTCACCATCTGCTACATGAGGAAGCGTCTCTAATGAGGGTGAACAGATACATTAATCAATGGATATTGTATTAAGTCATTAGGAGTCAGCTTAATACTATATCTGTTTAGCAGAATAATAGTAGCAGGTTCTCCCCTGCCACCTGGGACCTGTCCAGGCACAGGTTCACAGGCCTGATCTGAGTCAGGTATCCCCACCAGATGTAGAACACCTTCTTAGCATGCCTGCCATATTTCTGTGGATTCTGGAGATTAATCTCAGACATTCATGCTTTTAATGTAACCTTTACTGACTGGCAATAGTGCGTCTGGGATACAAACAGCATTTCTTCTTAAATACTATGTGTACAGTCTATTACTATTAAACTTCAAAATGAAAAATATTCATATACTAGTTAATATCATGTACCAAGACTTCTAATTGCATTGAATTCCAATTTTTTTCTTTAAAAAATATTTTGTTTATTATTTTTATTTTATATGTATGAGTGTAATACTTGCATGTATATAAATGCATCCATATTGTATAATGCCTGTGGATGTCAGAAGAGGGTTTCAGATCCCTTGGAAATTGAGTTACGGATGATTGTTACCCAACACGTGGGTGCTGGGGAATCCAACTATGTCCTCTGCAAGAGCAGTCAGTGCTCTTAACTGCTAACCCATCTCTTTAAGCCTCTGATTCTAATCTTTTTTTTAATGTTCTTTTTTTTTATTGATGCTTTGTGCATTTCATACATCATTTTCCAATTCAGTTCAGGCATATTTCCCTTTCCCTTCCCCCCTACCCCCACCCCATCCCAGATCATGCATTTTGCCATAACTGTCCTACATCTTTCTCTGTTTTTTTTTCAATTTTTAGCTATAAGTGATGATCCATGAGTACAAGCATCCTTCATATGAAACCAATTTACAGGCTGTTGTGCCCAAACCCCCACAGCCCCACCATCCAGCAGGGGGTGAGGGATTGTATGTTCAATCAAGTTGATCAAATGAGTGTCCAGACTGAGTGCTATTTAAATACCTATATATCTAATTGCTTATGCTTCATTAGTAGGATCGAAAGGTTATTCCTGGACAAACTGTCAGCCCATGAAAGGAAACAGCCAGAATTGACCAGAGTCCAAGACAACAGCTCCAGAGAGAGTGGACTGTTTTGCTTCTCATCCACCTGAATTCCAATTTTTATTTGTTGTCCACTTGTCTCTGTTAATGAAAGAAAAGCACCATTTTAATCAATAAAATGCACATGCCTTTAAGCCCAGCAATGGGGAGGCAGAGCTGGTAGATCTCTGAGTTTGAGGCCACCATCATTTATGAAACAAATTTCAGACCAACAAGTGTCGGGTCAGTGTCTTTGAGTCATGCGTGACTGCCTTCCACACGCTGTCCTTCCCTTCTTGGCTCAGCTCCAGGACTTGTCTCCTGCCTGCAGGCCGGCAGTCTGTGGGCTCTGCTCTGGTGAGAAGGGGGGAGGGAATACTGCCGGAAATCACCTGTGGAACAAACTCACACACATGCTTGGAGAGCCAGGGAGGATAGGAACTCTGTTTATTTACTGTCAGTGAGGTCTATATATTCAAGACTACTGTGCTTTGGGCAAGGAAGTGGGGAGCAGATGGAAGGGAGGGGTGAGGCCTGTTGATTTCTTTGAGAGCTAAATAAACAGCATAGAGTTATCTGTACTGTGAGGAATGGTCAGGGAGTGGGTGAAACAGGATCTGACGGGCTGGATCCAGGTTGTTATAAATGGTGGCTGCAGCCCCTTGCTTCCTTCCATCTGTGAAAACAGATGCAGCCTGCCTTATAGGCTCATCTTAGAAAAGATGGGGAGGAAGCCATTTAGCCATGGGAGAGAAGAGACCCACTTGTCATTAGGGTAGTGATTTTCTATCTGTCCTGGAAATCCCATGAGGCTTACAGCTAGATGAACGTGATTTCACATCAGCCACTGGATATCCAGGAGGGAGAAGTGTGTCACTATGACATCCGGCTCCTTCCTCAGTGTTTGCAGGGAGCGCTCCCTCACGCTTCTTATCATAGCAGCTAAAGAATCTATTTCAGTTAACAGTCGGGGAGTTCCCCCTATGGGCATGTACAGCCACTCTAGTACTCCCCTGGATTGGTAAAGGGCCCCTGCAAGCATGGTGGTAGTGTTAAAAATAAGCAACTGCACAGGAAGGGAGGGTGTAAAACGTGCTAAAGCCATGCTCTGGAGAGCTCGGTTGACTTCAGCCAGAGCTTCTGAGGCTTCTTCTGTGAGCTTTCACCTGGAAGCTGTGTCCCTGTCACCCTGAAGAAGGTCAAAGAGAGGCTGTCCTCTTGTGCTGGGGATGTACATCCATAGGCGGAGCCTGTTAAGATTTCCTAGGAAGGGCTGAAGGGATACTAGTGAGCTTGGGAGGAAGGGAGAGTACAGGTTTGAGAGGTCTCACTGCAGTGAGAGAAATTTCAGTGCCTAGGAAAGGAATTGGGGGAATCATTTGAACCTTAGCATGGTCTATTTTAAATCCAAAAGCTTCTAAGGATGGTACGAGCCTGTCCTTTAAAGTTGCCGGGTCAGTTGACGATTTGTCCCAAAGTAAAATGCCATCCATGTAATGGAAGACTTGCAGACCTTGTTCCATATGGGGTTTAAGAGCCACTGCTGCTGCCTCTTGGCAGAGCATTGGGCTGTTGGTCATGCTTTGTGTCAGGACAGTCCACTCGTAGCGAGTTGCTGGACCTGAATTGTTAATTTCAGGAACTGAGAAAGCAAACCACTTGCAATACTCAGCATGGAGGAGGATGGAAAAAAAAAAACAGTCTTTTGTATCTAAGGCTAGCAGAGGGATGTTAGCTGGAATAGCAGAGTCAAGGGGGAGAACCCCTCTGCGGTGACCCCCATATATGCATAGTTCTGTTAATGGCTCGCAGGTCTTGTAAGAGACACCAACCTCCTGTTGCCTTTTTAATGACAAACACAGGGGTGTTCCAGGGACTGAGAGATGGATGGATGCATCCCAATGAAAATTGTTCCTTGACTAAGTCTTGGAGATCTTGTAATTTCTCCCCTGGTAAGGGCCACTGCTCAGTCCAGACTGGATCATCTGACTTCCAGTCCAGATGAGGGGGAGAATACTCTGCAGTGACCCTCAGGATTGGGGGTGCTTCTTAGTTCTTAAGATAAAGTCAGATAGGGGTTCCTCAGGTTTTTGCCTAGGAAATAATAATGAACTGGCCTGAGAGTTGGTGGGTGGTATAATCCTATCCCAGGCCTGTAGGGCAAAAAGGCAGACCTGGACAAAGTACCCTGGTGCCAGTCCCACCTGTTGCATCCCTGTGCCATATATATATATATATATAGTCTCTGCCCTTTTGCGAATGTGCAAACTCCATCATTGGGAAGGGTTAAATGAGAGCCTCCATTGACGATAGGAGTCAGGATCTGGGCCTGGGCTGCAGTCTCAACTAGCTGCAGGTAAAAATAGAGCAGGCATCTGAGGAGAAGACAGAGGCTAATGGTGGTGGCACACACTGGTAGGATCTGATGAAGGGGCAGAGGAGGGCAAAAATGACAAGAAGGTCCCAATTGGCAAGGGGCAAGGGGTCGAGGATAGCCCACATCTTGGACCAGACCTAGATAACAAAAAATCATTTAAATATGCCAGTTATGTATTCAACTGCCTAGGACATTAGTTGAACATGCAAAAGAAGTAATAAATATTTGATCAAAAGACATCTACAGTATCCAAATTTTTGGCCTATAAATGCATTTTTAAATATCCCTACTTTAAAGTTTGCATGTGCATATGTCTGCCATGCCAAAATGAATAATTCTATGCACATAAAGGATGGAAACTTGAAGTGGCCACTTTGTTTGACAGAACCAACAAGAGACAATTACAATGACTGATAAACACACACAAAGACTTAGACCAAGAGGACACAAGATACACTCTACATACAAAAACTTAGACACATGAAGAACATGACCTCATGAATCTTAGACACATGGAACAGTCACCATAAACACAAAGCATGAAAAGATTGGATTCCCTTTTTCTCAGACATTTTTCGATGTCATCACATCACAAAGGCTTAAAGTGCCATGCGTAGTATGCACACCGTCATGATATATATATATATATATATATATATATATATATATATATCCCTATTCTCCCTGATTAAAACGAGTCTGCAGGAGATCATAATTTGCCTGCTTTTCATCCTACTCTCAGTGTCTGTGTGTTGACTTTGCCATCTACTCACCCCCATTTCTGGGCCATGACCTGTACTTCTTTGGCTGGACAAAAGGAGATTACTACATCCTTTCTTAGAATATAGCCTTCAGCTATGCACATAGACTCATGTAGAATTATTGTTTGAGTAATTTTTTCAGTAGGTTTTTGAACTAGTATGTTTCCCTCTAGTTTTTCAAATCAGCTAAGCTTTTTCTACCTGTCCTCTCCCTCTCCATCTAACCCTCCCACTTCCCTCCCCAGTTGAAGAATTATTTTCCCCACTTCACCCTTGATAAAACCTCCCTCCTGTGGCACCCATTCTCTAGAGGTCCTTCCTCCCCTTGATTCCCATAGTTCCTTATATAAACCCCCACTCTCCCACTCATTTAAATACCATTTTACCAGGTTTCCCTTGGGAAACACCTGTCTCCTACTGTTCTTCCTTCTCAGGCCCCATTTATCTCTTTATCTCCTGGGTTCCTTTCCATTTTCCTGGTTCCTACAGTTACATCAGGATAAATACTCACATATAAGGATTTGTTACTAGGATCCACAAATGAGGGAGAACATAAATCATTTGCTTTTCTGAGACTTTGTTACTCCTAGTACAATTGTTTTCTATGCCATTTATTTACCTGCAAATTTCATAGTCTTTTTTTACCACTGAGTAGAACTATGTTGTGTAAATGTATCACGTTTTCATTATTTACTGTCAGAAGGCTAGCTCTTAGAGTTTGGGAGAGCACTAGACAAGCTGCTAAGGTAGAACATCAATCAATGGTCCAAGCCCAGCTGTAAAGCATAATAACTACAACAATGACCAGCACAACAAACTATATTGGAGCAATAGTAGCACTTTTATATTAGGGGTAATCAACAGCTACCTAATTGAATTTAAAACCACTCAGTGAAAGGGAACTCATGTATGGTACTGTAAACATAGCCAAATATACATAGCTGGAGAGGTAATAGATCTTAGAGAGAACTCCAAGTAAACAAACATAATCCCTTACATATGTGCTAAAAGCAGATCATTATATTTACAGACAAGTATACCAGTCACCTCTCATAAAAGAAGCTTCTTTTGCAATGGATGGGAAATATTACAGAGTTCTACAACTGATCACACACAGAGACGGTCTGTGAAATCCCCAGTCCTCATGGAAATAACTACAATGGAACTTCTACACTAGAGGCTCATGGATCAGAGTGCAACAAGGGGTAGAAAGAACACTAATGCATCCCTCGACTCTCATCAATGAAGCTCCCACAGACGACAGGGGTCCATGAAGACAAAAGGACACAAATAACTAAAGTGTAGAGAATAAGAGTCTGCAGACTCCTATTTAAACCACCCACCCAGGCCTCAGGAAATGCATGATTTTAATCTTTAAAAGAAAATCAATCAAATAACTACCTTTAGAAGAGAATAGGAAAATTACAAGATCATTGCAATAAATGCAAAAAGAATAGCATAAATCCTAACTTGTTTCTGATAACATCTTCCAACAAATAAAAGACTCAAAATTAGCCTACCATCTGAGCCAGCCATACCAATCCTGGGTACATACCCACAAGAATCATCCTACTGCAGAGATACATGCACAACCATGTTTATTGCAGCTCTCTTCACAATAGTGAAGACCTGGAGGCAAATAATGATTTAATGGTTGATTTTCATTTTCTTTGGGTAATACTATAATTGTATATTATTTATAAAATATCTCAAAGTTGCTTAAATCGATAGGTTGGGGTGCGGTTCATTTGGTAGAGTGTTTGCCTAGCATGCATGTAGTCTTGGCCTCCATCTGCAACACCACATAAACTAGGCATGAGGGAACCCACTTGTTATTCCTGCACAGTGGAAGTGAAGTAGGAAGATCAGAATTTCAAGGTCATCCTCAGCTACATAGTGAGTTTAAGGCCACATGGACTACAAGAGAAATTGTCTCAAACCTTATGCTAGATAGATGATAGAGCTAGATATATAGATAGATAGATAGATAGATAGATAGATAGATAGATAGATAGATAGACAGATAGGCAGATAAAGAGATATATAGATGTGTGTGCTGCAATTAGATGTTATTACACACATATTACACTACCATGATTGGTAATGAAGCATATCACAGCCTTCTTGCACTCCAGTGCTCTAAGCAACACTTCAACTCTGTGTTTTGGGAGCATCTATCTCAGCCTTTGATGTTCATGATTCTACTTTTAGCTTTTCCTCTTTACACTCCTTACAAATAGCAAATTTACAAAGCCTGAAATCAGACTATAAGTTAATTACAAAACATATTTGGGGATTCACAGTTTAACCATAAGCTTGTATACAGGTAGAAAATATAATTTTACATTCTTAAATTACATAGCAAGTTGATGTCTATTTTAATATACTTAAGCAAAAAGATTTGTTCTTTCACGTAAATCTTAGAACTGAGAAAAATGGAGATATATACTTCAAGTTATATCTATAGCAATAACAATCAATGTAATATTATCTTTATGGAGCAGTTACCCACTTTGACTTATATGTAAGGATTTGGGGTTAGGAACCACAAAGGAGGGATAACACACGTTGTTTGTTTTTCTAAGCCTGTGTTACCTCACTTAGCATAACAGCTTCTAGTTCCATCCATTTGCTGCATTGTATAAATGTACCACAACTTCCTTATCTACTCATCAGTTGAAAGACACCTGGACTGCTTTCAGCTCTTTTATCTTGTGCAAAGAGCAGCAATAACCATGGTTGCGCACTATGATATTTTTAGAACGCCAAAGAAATAAATTAAAGAAGATACTAGAACAGGGAAAGGGAAAGAGCTACAACCATGATCCTGGATTGGGAGAACCAATATTGTTTAAAAAAAAAGAAAAAAAAACATACCTACCAAAGTAATAATTCAGACTCAAAGTAGTTACGTAAAATCATCACAATATTCTACACACAACTAGAAGCAACAGCATTAAAATTCCTATGAAAGACTCCTCTGTCAATATCAGGTACACCTCAACTGCCTGGAGATACTGTGCAGCAGTGGCAGCCAAATGTATATATATATTGTAAATTTGATAATTTTTCAGTATTTAAGGTTGGTGTGAATGGCATGGATATTAACAAATATAATTTTAAGTTTTTATATGAGATTTGAAAATAGAAGTTCTATATAATTCAGTGAATTATATAATGCACGAAGCTACAAAATTTTCCTGTATAAGGCATTGATTCAACCTGGGTTATAGACCAATAGTCTTTATTTTTTTCTAAAAAAAATCACTTTATTCTTTTTTCTTTATTCTTTTTTAGTCTTTTTGACACAGAGTCTCCCTGTAGTCCCAGCCTGCCTGGAAATCACTATGTAGACCAGGCCAGCCTTGAACTGGCAGAGATCTGCCTGCCTCTGCCTCCTGAGTGCTGTGATTAAAGGCACTTACCAATATTCCCAGTGAAAATCTCTTGATTCTAGTTAATTTACAAATTATAACATCCCAGAGATGACTTTCCTAAGAAGGCCACAAAAATTTGTCCAGTCCCCAGCTGGTGTTCCATGTGTCCAGCCTCAGCCCTGGGGTCACATGTGACCCAGGATACCCATGAATGCACCCCAACATCTGTAGATGACATTATATGCAGTGTTAGAAGGTTGGACACTCTTACTTCTACCATCTCCACGATAATCTGCAGAGTCAGGTCACCTTCTTCTGTGGCATTCTGGAGTAGCTAGGCTATTAATAAGAAAGGTTTAATTGTGATTTTATAATTCATAATTTATAGTTTCCCTTTTGAGCTAAAGTAAGTTGGTTGTCAGAGTTGACGTCCCATTTCTTCAACTTGAACTTCTCAAATAAATAAATCCATCTGCAAATCTTCACTGTCTCAAACTTCACTGAAACCCCACAGAGCTTACCATCACCCTGGGCACACTCTATGATTCTTTTTACAACAAACAAGCACAACCATGTTTTATTAAAATAAATAATGGAGCTTATGTGATAAGTTCATGACATTTAAAGACAGCCCTAGAGTACATGTCTCATAGGATAATTACATGATTCAGTCCCCGGACATCAACTAAACCAAAGTGGAATTATTATAAGTAAGGGGAGATTATCCTGGGATCCTTTTTGCTTGGCTTTGGAGTCACTGAATTAGCCTAGAACTGAGTGTAATCTCTAGTTGCACCTATAAGCAGCTTCCTCAACCAGGAGGCATTGCTAAAGAGAGGTACAGTATGATTATTATCTTACTTATGTACAGAAACTAAAGAAACATGAAATACATTTGAAATGAAATTTACAATTTGTTGATCTCTGGAAGATCATGCTCTGTTCAACTGTGCTATAATATTATCTTTGTTCTTTAAGCATGTCATTACTTTTTTTTTTTCAGGTAATATAGGCCAACTGTTTCTTCTTTTGGCCAGACCCTTTTCCCCTTTTCTTCACATCTTTACACCAATTCTTTTACAACTAGCCAACAAAAAGAACCCAAACAATGGGGAAAAGATAAAGTACACTTGTATTGGGATAAAACCTATCAAATTTCCCACTCTGTGTGCTTGCTCCTCTGCTTTTTTTATATAATGCTTTTGTTGCTATTTTGTGTATTTCAGACATCCTTTTTCAGTTCAATTTAGACATATTCCCCTTTCCCTTCCCCCCACCCCACCTCAGATCATGCATTCTGCTATAACTGTCCTGCATCTTTCTATCAGTCTTTTTTTATGTTTAGGAATTCACGTTTTCCTACTTTAATTTTATATCACTCTAAACTATGAATACACACTTTCCACCCATATACAGTAATTACAGAGTCTAAAAATAAGTGGTGAGTTGATTCTAGAGCCCATTAAGAGATTTATATTATAACAACATAGTTGCTTTCAGATAAAAAGAAATATAACAATAATGCTGTTCAGCTTGCCTTTCAATGGGGGATTTGGTGTTAGCATCAACAAATGAGGAAAACCATTCTCCACTTGTTTTTCTGGAGTTGTGTTACTTCACTTAGCATAATTTACCTGCAAAGTTCATGATGTCATTTTCCATTACTGCTGAATAGTACTCCAGTGTGTAGATGTACCACATTTTTGTCATCTTCTCATCAGTTGAGGAGCATTTGGATTGGTTCGGCTCTTTGCTATTATGAAGAAAGCTGCAATAAATATGGATGTGCTGTATCTTTGTGGTAAGGATGAGTCTTTTGGGTATATTCCCAGGAGTGGTATGATTGAGTCAGGTGGTAGGCTCATTTTGAGACTTTTAAGTGTTCTCCATACTGCTTTACATAACTGTTGTACAAGTTTACATTCCAACCAGCAGTGGATGAATGTTACCTTTTCCCAGCAACCTCTCCAGCATTTGGTGTTTTTCGTTTTCTTGATCTTAGCCAATCTTATCAGAATGAAATGATATCTTAGGTGGTTTTAATTTGCATTTCCTTAATAATTAATGATGCTGAACACTTTTTAAGATGCTTCTCAGTCATCTTTAATTCCTCACTGGTGAAGCCTCTGTTCAGCTCTTTACTCCATCTTTTGAGTAGGTCATTTGTTTTCTTCTTTGTTTTTTGAGTAGTCTATATATTCTGGAAGTTAGTGATCTGTGAGATGCATCATTGGTGAAGATTTCCTCCCACTCTGTGAGTTTTCTCTTCACTTCCTTGATTGTTTCTTTTGCTGTATGGAAGCTTTTTGAGTTTGATAAGATCCCATTGGTCAACTGTTGGCCTTATTTCCTGTGCAGTTGCTCTCTGATTTAGAAAGTCTTTTCCTATGCCTATGTCTTATAAGTTGTTGGCAACTTTTTCTGCTATCACCTTCAGGATTTTGGGTTTCATGTTGAGATCTTTGATCCACTTGGAGTTGATTTTTGTACAGGGTGAGAGTTAGGGGTTTAATTTTGTTCTACAAATGGTGATCCAGTTTTGCCAGCAGCATTTGCTGAAGATGCTATCCTTCCTCCACTGAGGCATTTTGCCCCTTTGTCAAATATGAGGTGGCTGAAATTGTATGAGCTCAGTTTGCATCTTAATTTTTTTCCATTGGTAAACAGGTCTGTTTATGGCCCTTTAATATAGCTTGAAATCTGGTAAAGTAATTCCCCCGTATTGCATTTTTCACTCAGGGTTGTTTTAGCTCTTCAGGGTCTTTTATTTTTCTTATGAATTTAAGAATTTTTTCCCAAGTCTTTGAAGAAGCTCATGGGGATTTTGATTGGGATTCCATTGAATCTGTATATCAATTTGGTTAAAATGGACATTTTTACTATATTAATTTTTTCAATCCATGAGCATGGGAAGTTTTTCCATCTTTTAATACCATTTTCAATTTCCTTCTTCAGGGGCACAAATTTTTTGTTATAGAGAAGCTTGGTATTTTTGGTTAGGTTTGTAGCCAGGTATTTTATTATTTTTGAGGCTATTGTGAGTGGGAAAGTCTTCTTATATTCCTTCTCCACTTGTTTATTGTTGTTGTAAAGAAAGGCTATGGATTTTTCTCGGTTAATTTTGTATCCCACCACTTTACTGAAACTTGTTTCTAGAAGTTTTCTGCTGGAGTTTTTAGCATCCCTTAGGTAAGCTCTCATATCATCTGGAAAAATGGATAGATTAACTTCCTCTTTTCTGATTATTACTCATTTAATTTCCTTCTCTTGTTCTATTGCCCTAGGAATCATTTCAAGCACTATGTTGAAGAGGAGTGGTGATAAGGGGTAGCCTTGCTGGGTTCCTGCCTTTAACAGAAATGGTTCCAATTTTTCTCCATTTAGGATGATGTTGGCAGTGGGCTTGCTATATATGGCTTTGATCATGTTGAGGAATATTCCTTTCAGTCTGATTCCCTCTAGGACTTTAAACATGAAGGGATGCTGAATCTTGTCAAAAGCTTTTTCTGCATCAATTGAGATGATTATGTGGTTTTTGTCTTTCAGTCCACTTATGCATTTTATGTTATTTATTAATTTACATATGTTGAACCATCCCTGCATCTCTGGTATGAATCCAACTTGATCATGATGGATGATCTTTTTTTTTTTTTTATTGATGCTTTGTGCATTTCGTACATCATTTTCCAATTCAGATCAGGCATTTTTCCCTTTCCCTTCCCCCCCACCCCCACCCCATCCCAGATCATGTATTCTGCCATAACTGTCTTGCATCTTTCTCTGTTTTTTTGTTTTTTTTTTCCT
>VZQC01012828.1:31185-161359 GCA_009823505.1 Rhizomys pruinosus
TTTTTTTTTTGATGTGGGCACTTAGGGCTATAAATTTCCCTCTCAAGACTGCTTTTAAAGTATCCCACAGGTTTTGTTGTGTTGTATTGTCTTTTTCATTCAGTTCCATGAATACATTTATTTCACTCTTTATTTCTTCCCTGACACACTTATTTTTCAGGATTGTGTTGTTAGTCTCCATGTGTTCCTGTAGGTAGTTGGGCTTATTGTGGTGTTCATATTGAGCTTTATTGCACTGTGGTCTGATAGAATGCACGGAATAATTTCAATCCTTTTGTATTTATTGAAGTTCCTTTTGAGCCCCAGTATGTGGTCGATTTTGGAGAATGTTCCATGAGTTGCTGAATAGAAAAGATATTCTCTGGGTGGAATATTCTGTAGATGTCTGTGAGGTCCATTTGGTGTATTGTATTGTTCAGTTCTGATGTCTGTCTGTTTATTTTTTGTACAGTTGATCTGTCCAAAAGACTCAGTGGGGTGTTGAAGTTCCCCACTATTACCAGTCTATGTCTTTTGATTGGGGAGTTTTGACCATTAGTATTTAAGGTTATTATTGAGAGTTGTATATTACTTCCTTTCACCTTATTTTTTGTTTGCATTCTTGGTCTAGGTTTGTATTTACTCTGTTATGCTTTTGTTGAGTTCTCTCTTTAATTGCTTAGGGATAGTTGCTCCTTTCCTCTGTTCTTTCAATTGCTTTGAGAATTTTCTGAAGTGTTGGTTTCTTAGGCATGTATTCTTTCATCTTGTTCATGTTGTGAAAGATTTTTCTTTCTCAAACTATAATTGACATTTTTGCTGGGTATAGTAGTCTGGATTGGCATCTAAAGTCATTTAGCACTGGGAATATTTTGGTCCACATTCTTCTGGCTTTCATAGTTTGTTCTGAGAAGTCAGCTGTAATTCTGATGGGTTTTCCCCTTCTATGTAACTTGTTCTTTTTCTCTTGTGGCTTTCAGTATTTTGTCTTTGTTTTGAGCATCTGGTGTTTTAATAATTATATGTCATGGGAAATTTCTTTTCTGGCCCTGTCTATTTGGTGTTTTATGTGCTGCTTGTATTTGTATGGGTTTGTCTTTTTTTCAGTTTGGGGAAATTTTCTTCTGTTATCCTGTTGAAGATCTAGTCGAGAGTGTTGCCTTGGGATTCCTCTCCTTCCTCCATCCCTATGATGCAGGGGTTTCGTGTTTTCATAGTGTCCCACATTTCCTGGTTGTTCCACTCTTGTGGTATTTTTTTTAAGTTTTCATAATCTTCACTTGAACATTCTAGTTGCTCTATGTTATCCTTCAGGTATGATATTCTTTTTTCTGCTTCTTCCATTCTACTTCTGAGGCTTTTTCCCATCCTTTCCTGCTGATTGGATGAATGAATGTTCAATTTCCTTTTTCATTTAATCCTGTGATTTCTTTAGTATGTATTTCAACTTCCTTCTGGAGCCTGTCATTCTCACCCTGTAGTTCCTTAGTTCCTTGGTCTGTTTTTCTGTGTTTTGTTTTGTTTTTGTTTGTTTGTTTTCATTATGGCCTGGGATTTTTCAGCAATTTCACTTCCTTCTGGAGTTTGTCATTTTCTCCCTTTAGGTCTTTCCAACATTTGTCATTACCTCCCTCTAGGTCCTTCTTGTGTTCTCTCCCCTTAATTCTCTAATTTCTTCGAATATGCCTACAGTTGTTCTTCTAAGGTCCATGTCTTGGTTTCCTTCCAGGGAGATTTCATTGTAAGAATCTTCAGGGTTGGTAAAGTCTGATGTTGATTTATTATGAGTTTTCCTATGTTGTTTTTTCTTTGTGTCTTTGGCATGTGTATTTATTTGTTTGTTTATTCATTTCTTTGAATTCTGGCACCTCAACATTGGCTGCACAGGCTATAATCACTAATGCCTTGCCTGATAGACCCTCTGCACCACAGCTCCACTAGGTTGGGTGCGGTGGTGCAGGATTGTGTAACTACTTTGGCCAGCGCACCAGTACCCTGTTGACCAAGCCTCCACTGGGGAGGAGGGGTGCACAAAGCACCAAAGCAGGTGGGGCTCACCTGGACAGAGGCTGGTGTTGTATGGGCCACAGGTGCATGCCCGCTCATGCCACGTGCTGGGCACACACTGGTGTTGCACTAAACGCCCACGCTGTATGCTGGAACCTAAAGTTGGATGGTCGTGGGTGATTCCAAGCCTCTATGGAGAGGAAGAGTGCACAAAGCACCAAGGCAGGTGGGGCTCACCTGGGTGCATGCTGGTGTTGTGTGGGCCGCGGGTGTATGTCCACTCATGCCGTGTGCTGTCTGTGAGTCTAACTCCCAACCAATAGTCTTTAATACATACAATTTGCCAAGTGTATTGGTGTGCTTTCAGATTCCATATTATAATGATCCCTGTAGAGAAGACCACTTGTCAAACATAGAGAAAAATATCTACAATTAATGAAGACTGTTAAAAAGAGTTTTATTTTCAAAAAGGCAGATGTTATCCTTAAATATATTTATGCTTAATATAAACATTTAAGTGAATTAAATATGTTTAAGCTGTCTGAGTTTAATTACTAATGTATTTTTAAAGAGGCATGATCCATATGAACTAACATTTTAGAATACACAATAACTTTTTTACATTTAGTGTGTGTGTGTGTGTGTGTGTGTGTGTGTCCACATGGATATGGGTAGGGGTTTATATATGGAAATCAAAGGACAGGTTTCATCCACCTTGCAGGTCCCAGAGATTGAATTTGGGTCATTAGGCTTGGTGGTAAGCATTTTTACCCTATGAGCCATCTGGCAGGCCCAGAATTCTCAATCATTTTTTTAATAAAAGATCCTGAACTAAAGTGCTTCAGAACTACTTGGGGGAACATTGTAATTAAATAAATTCTTGCCAGATATTGGTTCAGTTTTCTTTGGACCTCAAAAATCTATGTAATATTCTAGGGAGTTGGAGAGAGGGCTCAGTGGTTAAGAGTGCTGGCTGCTCTTGCAGAGGACCCAGATGCAATTCCCAGCACCCACATGGCAGCAAACAACTGCCCGTAACTCCAGTTCCAGGGGGGAATCTGATACCTACTTCTGACTTCTGTGGGTATTTCATGTCACAGGTATACTTATTTACATACAGACAATACACTCACACACACACAATAAAAATAATAAAATAGTTTTTTTTATCTATATAGCATTCAAGAAAATGCAAAGCTATGGAACATTGTAAAGATCAGTAGTTTCCAGAGGGTGAGGTGAACAGAGGGAAGAGAAGGCCAAGAGCAGGAATAGTTTGGGAAAGGGTTGCTTTATGACAGCACAGTGATGGGTACATGGATACACCTGTGAACAAACCTATGGGCGTAAAACACCAAGTGAAGCCATGCTCACAATGGACCTTGCTTTGTAGTGTCTGCATGGCCCCATCAGCTTGTAATGCAGCTCTGGAGGTAATGATGGTAACAGAAGGGTGTCTGGGTATCAGCAGGAGCACATCAGAAATCTCCATCCCCCGTGGTGCACCTAAAACTGCTTTAAAAATAAAGTCTGCTAAACCACTAAAAGCTCAATCCTAAATAGAAAGTTATCTATAAAAATGTGAGGAAAAGTATTTGAAGTTGTTTAAACTCTGGAGCTGAGACAGTGTACTAAACTTAGAAGAGATGGAGGAAGTCACAAAGATATCATCAGCAAATTTGCCGACATGAGTCTCATAGCACATGCAGACTAAAAATATAAAACAAGAAGACAAGCAAAGGACTAAAATACATTTCAAACAATTATGAAAATCAAATAGGCAATGAATTCATGCATATTATAACACAATTATTAAAAGAATTGGCTAATTTAATGACCAAAATTTAATTTAAAAGCCAAGGCATAAAACATACAACATTTAACAAATACATGAAAAAATTTAATTATATTTATTATAAAATCAGAAAATGATTGCAACCCAAATCTTAAAACTAACTACGGGAAAGGATTTGTATCTTCCAACAGGTCAGAGTATCACCAACTTAATGGCTGAGAAAGAAAATGCAGCTTTGCAGTGAGTAGGATGTACCAGAAAGTGCCAGCAGAAGGATTGACTCCTCTGGGCATTGAAGGGAAGAAATGCCTCAGATTGCTGCAGACATCAGGCCCCTCTCTGGATCCTACTAGTAACAACTATTTTTTAATGATTCCTAATGAAGCTTAACTTCTAGGTTTGCCACAAAGGTTAATACAAGAAACTTTCTTAAACCCCCCCCATAGAAATAAGGAAGAATATGATGATGATAGGGTCGTTCTCCAGCTGTAGATTGGAGCCAGCTGTTATAGAGGTATTCTCTTGTAAAAATCAGTAAAACTACCTTCTTAATTGGACTAATGGACATAGAAACACTGAAAAGGATTATTCTCTATTCAGAACCAAATAAATGCTAAAGTCTCCTTAAAGCTATGCACTTTAAACAAAATATATTATATACAGGAACAGCGCTCGACGATCGAACAATGGGAATTATCTTTCTACCAAGGAGATGTTGGTCAGGGATTCCAAGCCCCCACAAAAAGGTAAAGGCCTCTTGCCCTCCAAGAACTGGGAAATTTCTGCAGGAAGAGAGGCGATAAGGCCCTGCTTGTTGAAACCTGATATAAACATGGAAAGATGTATGGAGACCACACTTGCAAGTATACAGATGGTCTTCGGAAATGCCAGAAAATGTTACCAAAGACCACTAAAAAACCAGTAAAGCAAATATAGTCTTCTTGCGAGTCAAGCAAGACTCCTCCTCAGGACGAGCTACACCACCTCAACTGCTTTGAAATACTGTGCAGCAGTGCAGCCATATGTCTGTAATCCCAAATCTAAATTGAGCCCTATTAAAGCTCTCTCCCCTGGAGGCAATTAAACCCACGCTTGATGCCACAAGCTACATCCTCTAATGGCTAGGAGATGTTATAAAACCACCCATGCTACAGGACCCTCCTTCGTCGCAATAGTAAGCTCTACCATCAAGCAACAAGATAAATACGCTCGATTCTCACTGGATCAGTTAACATACCCATTATCAAAGCGACTCTGTGTCATATACCAATAGTAAGCACTACCATATATACGCAATAGGAACTCGTTCTTAAATACCCTAAATTAGTTATTCTAATTGCATGTGTGCTCATTATTTGTAGGACTTCGATAGCCCAAGGCTAATATATACTAGTACTGTTTAAATACCTATTATATCTAATTGCATGTGCTAATTAGTAGGAGATCGAAAAGGTTATGCCTGCGGTACAAGCTGGACAGCCCATGAAAGGAAAACAGCCAGAATGACTAGAGACCAAGACATCAGCTCCAGAGAAAGTAGAGTGTTTTGGTTCTCATTACCCTTGTGCCCCTTTTCTAAAGCCTATGGAACAATCTGTGGAAGACGGGGGCGTGGGCGTAAAATGTAAGGGCCTGCGATTGGGGTTAATGGTTAAACTACAACAATATAGACCAGACACTCATCTGATCAACATTATTGAACATACAATCCCCCTGCTGGGTGGTGTGGACCCATGAAGGCTGTGTGACCGGTTTGGGCACAACTGCTTGCAAATTGGTTTTACGAGAAGCAAGCTTGTACCAACAAATTATCACTTATTGTTAAAAAAATGAAAACAAAACAAAACAAAAAAGCAGAGAAAGATTCAAAAACTATTAATGGCCAGATGCATGTATCTGGGATGGGTAAGAGCGGTGGGACTACTGGGGAAAGTGAAGGGAAGGGGATATATTCCTGAACTGAATTGGAAAATGATGTATGAAATACACAAAGCATCAATAAAAAAATAATAAAAAAAATCAGAAAATGAAAAAGGTACCAATATCATAATATATGATATTAATACTCACCTTTTATATGCTGGAGAGGTTGTGGGGACAAGGGAACACTCATCCACTGCTGGTGGGAATGCAAACTCATGCAACCCCTATAGAAAGCAGCATGGAGACCTCTTAAGAAACTGATGCTTGTACTCATAAATTATCACTTATTGCTAAAAAAAATGAAAAAAAAAACTGAGAGAAAGATGCAGGACAGTTATGGCAGAATGCATGATCTGGGATGGGGTGGGATGGGGGGGGAAGGAAAGGGAAATATGCCTAAACTGAATTGGAAAATGATATATGAAATACACAAAGCTTCAATAAAAATAAATTAAACAAAAGAAATTGAAAATGACCCTACCACCTGACCCAGTCATACCACTCCTGGGTATATACCCACAAGACTTATCCTATCGCAGAGCTACATGCACATCTATGTTTATTGCAGCTTTCTTCACAATAGCAAATAGCTGGAAGTGACTCAACTGTGGTACATCAAAATGTGGTACATCTACACAATGGAATTCTGTGCAGTGGTAAAAAAAAGATAACATCATGAACTTTGCAGGTAAATGGATGGAACTCGAAGCTATTATGCTAAGTGAAGTAACACAGTCCCAGAAAAACAAAGAATGTATGGTACCCTTTTTTGGTGAATGCTACCATTAAATCCCTAGTTGAAAGGCAAGCTGAGCAACGTTAATGTTATATTTCTTTTTATCAGAAAGGAACTGTGCTATTATAACATGAATCCCTTAACAAGCTCTAGGATTAACTTACCACTTATTTCTAGACTTTGCAACTGAAGTATATGGATGAAAGGTATGTCTTCATATTTTACAGTAATATAAAATTAAAGGGAAAAATGTTAACTCCTAAACATATTTTGGAATTAACATACAATTTATTTTCAAAGGTCATAATTTTAGTATATATGTGACACATATAGGCATATTTTGGAGCAATAAATATGGGAGGGAACAACAACAACAACAACAGGACTGGGTCAAAGAACTGACTGAAACCGTTAACTTCTTCCCAGAAAAATAAACCTCTGCAGAGAAAAACTTTTAAAACATTGAAAAAAAGATGCAAGACATGTATGGCAGAATCCCTGAACCGGGGTTGGGTGGGGAGCCTGGAAAGGGGAATGTGTCTAAATTGGACTGAGAAATGATATATGAAATACATAAAAGATCAATAAAATATTTTATAAAAAAGAAAACAAAGGATGAAAAATAAAATAAAATACATTTACCAAAAAAAGAAATTTCTAAAAAGGTGAAAATAAATTAAAAATCAAAAGTACTACAATCATGATGTGTTGGAGTATTTAAGTCATTCCCACAAAAAGAGACATACAGCTGTTACAACTGAATCTCAGTTTTAGAATTTCATAGCAATGTAATGTCCTAAAACGGTTCTATAAGAGCATTTGGTTGCATTGTCTACTTTCTAAGAATTCTTAATCATTAAACTGAAAGTCATCTTTGAAGTAATAAAAGTTTTCTCCAACTGGATAGAAGCTAAATATGAAAGTGAACATGTTCTCATATATTAAAATTCATCACACTGAGAATGCCATTAAAATTTTATTGAAGATGTCTAAAAGAAATAAAGCACAATAACAAGAAATAATAGGTTTCATACAAGATGAAATGCAATCTTTGAGTTATTTCAAAAAAGATTGGATATTGAAAAGAAAAAAAAATTGTTCATAGTGTGTTAGTGTATCCATAATTAATTTGTATATTTAATGCAACCAAATAAAATGTGGTTAAAATTCACAGAATCTGAAAGGAGTATGTGAATAACAGAGCCATGTACTCATGATGTGGGAGCATCCAAGGTTGTCTGCTCACACCCCTAGCTGAGGATTAACTGGCAGCTGATGGTGGATGGGAGAGAGAGTTCTTATTTAGATGTATGGCTTCTGGTAGACTGCCCATGCTCCAGTGGATGGCTCTACAGCCATGTGCATATATGACTTCATATCCAAAGCTACATTTCAAAGGGCTGGAGAGATGTTCAGCAGTTAAGAGTTCATACTTCTTTTAGAGAGTTTGCTTCCCCAGCACCAAATCCTGAATCTCAGGGAAGAGAGGTGTCCTGTGCTTCTGGGCACCATGGGCACCTCCACTCCAATGCATATACCCACACACAGACACATCATAAAATAATAAAACATGACATCTTTTGACAAGAAAAGATAAAGAAAATCCTCCAACTCAGGTGATATGTGTATGTATGTGTATTTATATATTTTATATGTATATATGAATGTATATATATATACATATGTGTATATATGTACATATGTATATATATATGTGTATGTATGTGTATTTATATATTTTATATGTATATATGAATGTATATATATGTGTATATATGTGTATTTATATATTTTATATGTATATATGAATGTATATCTATACATAGTATATTATGTACATATGTATATATATGTGTATATTATAGTATATTATAGTTATATTATATATATATATATATACTTAAGCAATAAAGTTGGGGAAAAATGGAATTCCCATGTTAAAGTATCACTGCGTTTTGATGATTTTTTTGGCATCACAAGTTTCATTTATGTTACTTTGATGCTAGGTGTACTCTAAAGTTCAACTTAAAATAAAATAAAAAATAAAATAAAAAAAATAATAATAAATCTAAGAAATATGTTTCAAGGGAATTAAAATATGGAAATTAAAATGAACATATTGGAAATCAGAAAGGATCTGGAAAATACCAGAATTGCTTTATGTTTGAAAACAGTGGAATAAATCACAGAACAAAAATAAACAAATTTGTTTGTATCATGTTCCTAACTATTTCATATTGGCAAATCACAGAAAAAATGAAAAAAAGTGGCAAGTACTGGTACACGTGTGAAACAGTTAATAAAAATGTTTTTTCAATGTTACAAAAATTTTAAAGGAACTGATGAATATAAAAAGATACACAGATATCATAACAGAGAAAATGAAGCTAGGGACCCAGTATTCAGAAACTGTTCAGCAAACAGAGTTCAGCAGTAAGCAACCTAAGACAATTTAATAAAACATTTTTCTGACCAATAAATTTCAGTAAAATATTTCTAATGGTAATACTCAAGGTAGTGGAATGGAAACCCATACTACTTTTTTGCACAAACACACAATTTTATCATTATTATCATCATATCATGAGTAGGTTTCTTTACAAAGATTGCCTCAAGTAGAAATATCTCCACTTAACATTTGTGAGTTAACAGTAATCCAAAACCAGAAGCCTACAACCACTTTTTTACATATTTGGTATAGTAAATTCCATAAAATAGGAAACATTTAATACCCTTTTATAAAACGGGCTTCCTGGTAGATGTTATAAGGTGAATGTATCCTGATTACACCAAGGGAGACTAGGCTAGGCTAAACCATAGTGTTCAGTAATTAAGTATATAAAAGTCTTTTTTTACTTAAGATATCTTCAATTCATGATGGCTTTCATAGGACATACACCCACGGTGAGCCAAATATTAACACAACTGCTGTTCCAAGTACATTTCACGCACTTGGGAGGCAGAGGCAGGCGGATCTTTGTGAGTTCAAGGCCAGCCTGGTCTACAGAGTGAGTTCCAGGACAGCTGGGACTACAGGGAGACCCTGTCTCGAAAAGACCAAAAAAAAAAAAAATATGTCTCCTTTCCTGATGGGTCCTCTCTTCCTCTCTTCTCATTCGTTTTCAACTATAGATAGATAGAGATAGATAGAGATAGATAAATAATAGATAGGAAATAGATAGATGATAGATAGATAGATAGATAGATAATAGATAGATAGATAGATAGATAGATAGATAGATGATAGATAGATGATAGATGATGATAGATGATAGATAGATAGATAATAGATAGGTAGATAGATAGATTGATAGGTAGATAATAGATAGATAGATGATAGATAGATGATAGATAGATGATGGATAGATGATGATGATAGATAGATAGATAGATAGATAGATAGATGATAGATAGATGATGGATAGATGATAATGATGATAGATAGATAGATAGATAGATAGATAGATAGATAGATAATAGATAGATGATAGATAGATGATAGATGAGAGATAGATGAGAGATAGATAATAGATAGATAGATAGATGATAGATAGATGATAGATAGATAGATAGATAGATAGATAGATAGATAGACAGATAATAGATAGATGCCTTACATAAAGAAACCTGCCCTATTTCCCTCAACATGATGATCTATAATTCCACACAGTTCCCTGCATATATCAGGATTCAATTCCTCTTTACAGCTGAATAGAATTCCATTGTGTCCATTTGACACATTTTCTTTATTCACTCATGTACTGATCATTCCTCTACACTGGTTCCATATTTTGATCTTAGTGACTAGTGTAGTAAAATAAACATGGATATGCAAGTTTCTTTATGGTAAACAGGCTTAGAATCCACCAGATATATATACCCAGGAAGGTTATAACTGGATCATATAATAATTGTATTTTCCAATATTGAGGAACAAGGAAACAGCATATGATTTCCACAGTGGCTGCAAATTTTACAATACCAGCTGTCCTTAAGTTTTCTCTTTCTGCACATCCTCCCAGCATTGAACATTTATCCCCTTGATGGTAGAACGCTGACTGGGGCAAGATAGAAGCTCAATATAGTTGCATTTTGCATTTTGGTGATGGTTAATATTTATTGACCAATTGAACTTCCTCTTTTAAAGACTTTCTGTTCAGTTCATAGATCACCAATTGACAGATGATTTGGTCTGCTGGTGTTTATTATCTTATTTCAGTCTGGATTCTGGATGTTAATCCCATGAAATGTGTATGCTTGGCAAGGATTCTCTCCCATCCTGTGGACTGTCTTCATTCCAATGATTGTTCTGTTCACTGTACAGAAGCTTTTCAATTTCACACAGTGCTGTTTGTCAGTTCTTGGGATGTCATTTCCTGTGCTATTAGAGTTCTTTAGAGAAAGGCTTTTTATGACTGTATCTTGAAGTACTTTGCCTATGAATCTTTCTGGCAGTTTCAGCCTTACATAAAAGTCTTTCAAACATTTTGAATACCATTTGTGTGGAGAGGAAGCTAGGGATCTAGTTTGTTATTTTACATGTGGATAACCAGTTTTACCAGCTTCATTTGTTGAAGGGGCTATTTCCTTAAATGTTAGATTTGTGACACTTTTGTCAAAGATGAGGTGATTCTGGTGCTGTGGATTTATTTCTGTCTTCTACTCTGTCCCCTGTGTCTGTGTGTCTGTGGCTTTGGCGGAGTCTCTGTCCCCTTGATCTGTCTTTGTTTTCATGCTGATTTATTAACATTTTGTAGCATAGTTTAAGGCGCAGTATTTTGATGTTTCCAGCATTATTCTTTAACTATAGAGGAACTTTTGTGTTTTATACAAATTTTAGGATAGTTTCTTTTTTATTTTTGTAAAGAATGTTACTGAAATTTTGATGAGGTTTATATTAATGTAAACATTACTTTTTAGTAGTGTTGCCATTTTCATAATCTTAATTCTGCCCATGCTCTACACAGAGTTCGCGTCATCTTCCACTGTCTTATTATTTCTTCAGGGTCCTGATTTCACTATAGGAGTCTTTCATCTAAGGAGAGAAAGACATACTTGTTTTCAATAACAGTCAATTGCTAATAGCTTGAAACATTAGTGCCAGGGGCTTTTGAGGAATAATAGGGGATATCTGTAAAGGGCATAGATGTGCATCTCCTTCAGCTTGTTCATGGCTCAGAACAATTTCTTAAATCTTACTAATATTACTACTATTATTTTACCATGCATGTGTGCATGTGTGCATGTGTATGATGGGGGATGGGCTTTCAGGACACAGCATTTATGTGGTAGTCGGTGGATTACGTTTTGGAAATCAGTTCTCTCCTTCTACCTTTAGATGGCTTCCAGGAATTGAACCCAGCTTGTCAGGCTTGCACTCCAATTACCTTACCCACTGAGGCATATCTTCAACCCAGTGACTCACAAAATCTGATATAAAACCCAGCAAAAAGTTGCAATGTTCTTAATATAAAATTGGGTAACATAAACTAAGTAAATATGAATAGTTCATACATGTAATAATTGTCTATTTACTGTTATTTCAATTTTATTAGATCAAGGATGTAAAATGTTTTAAAAGGAAACAAATATTTGGTGTAATAATATTGTACAGCATTATTCTTCATTTAAAAATGTTCATTAACATTTTTTTCTCAAATTAAAGTCATTTAAGATATAAAATAAACAGACAATTCAGGTAAGCCCAAGGGGTAATTGAGAATAAAAGACATTACACTTTGAAGTTAATTTCTGATAAATGACAATTTAAACACTAAGAAATAAATGTCAGCTTGTATCTATCCATGATGAAATCATACCATATTGTGATGAAAATGATAGTGAGCTGAGAAGCACAGGCTACATGTTTTGTGACTTTTCTGCTAATGGCCATTTGAAGAAAAGTTCATATTATCTGTACATTGATGAAACTGGACTAAATTAGCTATTTTTAAGATCTAGTAATTTTGAACAGTCTATGAAAAGCTCATAGGAAAATGAATCATTTTTTTTAAATCTATGAAAACCTGTTTCTGCTGGTGGTTGTTTCTAATCATGTTTCCAAACATGAAGGTAACCTCACTGAAGTGAAGTTTATATCTGTCAAACTTTATTCATCATTTTATATTAAAATATGCTTCATGGGTAATTGATAAATTTCTTGACAGACAATTGCAGTATAAATGTCATTAAAAAGGAGGCAGTGTTACCCTCAGATTAGAAGGGAAAATGAGCATCATGTCTACCTTCCTATTGCAGAATTATCATGACAAAAAGTAGCTATTGAGAGCAACTTCATGAGCATTCATTGTATTACATTTGTAACTACAACGTGAAGCTAAAGAACAAGGACTAAATTTCTCCAGTGAATAGAGCTGGCTCAAAAATATGACAGTCTAATAATAAAACATTTTCAAGCCAGGCATGGTGGCACATGCCTGTAATCCCAGCATTCTGGAGGCCAATGAAGGCAGATCTCTGTGAGTTCAAGGCCAGCCCTATCTACATAATGAGTTCCAGAACAGCTGGGTCTACCATGAAAAAAATTTTTTTTTCAAAAAACTGAAAAATCATCTTTTTCAAAAATGTGGAATTTGGAAAGCAATTTTCCAGTCTAGCTTATAGGATACTAACAGGTTATATGATGAACTTGAGATAAATGAATACTTCCATCATCAGGATTAATTATTAGATTATTGGGCATATAAATATCTTTAGCACTTTCTTCATAAAATAATGAAGACAGCGACATGGACCATAACAATGTGTGTTTGTCAGAAGTGGCAGGGAAGTACAACCAAAAACAGCCATCAGTTACCACAGTGAAGCTGGATCCTTGATGAAGACACAGAAAAGAATTTCAGATGCTCTACAGATGCAAAGTATTCAGACAGACTCTCATGGGAACAGGACAGTGCGCAATCCTAACACAAGGGAAGAGACACTGTGAGAAAGTCCTGCTTAGGTATCTTTACAATGGTTAAGTTACATTCATCAAATATGTAATCAAAGTTTAAAGACTAAGCAAAACAAAATTTAAGTTTAAAAGTGAAGTACTATTTCTCTTGTCTTAAAGTTTCTTTTTATAATGGGGTTAGAAAAAGACTCAACTGTTTAAAGCACAGGCTGCTCTTGCAGAGAACCTGGGTTCAACTCCCAGCACTTACATGGCAGTTAACAGCTGTCTGTAACTCAGTTCCAAGGGATACGACACCCTCTTCTGACCTCTGTGGGCATTGCATGACACAGGTGCAGTTATGTGCATGCAGGCAATGCAATCATACCCATAAATTTTAAAAATAATAATAAATAAAATATATCAAACAAATTACAAATGTGTTAATGGGGGGCCTAAGAGAGAGTTCAGTCAGTAAAGCACTTGCCTTGTAAGCAATAACCTGGGTTTAATATCCAGAACCCATGTAAAATTGTGGTGGCTGTGTTTGTACTCCTAACATAGAGAAGGCAGAAATAAACAAACTTTGAGGCTCAGTGGCCAGCTAGCATAGACCCATCACCAGATTACAGGCCAACGAGAGACCCTCTCTCAAAAAATAAGATAGACGGCCACTCAGGAATGAAATCCAATGTTGACTGTAGCCTAGAGGGACATACAAACATGTACAGTGGCACACACACACACACACACACACACACACACACACAGAAACACAAACACCAAAAAATTGCTTAATGAAAAAGGATTATAAATAACTTTTTATTGTACATACTATAGTATCAGATGCTTTGCCTATCTGTGTCAGCCTGAAAACTAAGGATGGAACCTTGACAGGTGTAAATCATGACAAGAACTTGGGAAAATTTCAGAGCAAACAAAAAAGTGTCATTGAAAAATACGTCTTCTGAGTGGCAAAGTGACAAAGGAAATCAAACATCACTCACAGCTACTTAAAAGGATGTTCTGGAAGATGTGGCCTCACAGTGAGCGAGGGGAAGCCCGGGTCCTGGTGTGACACTCTCGGACAGTGGGAATGCTTGTAATCATCCTCTAAAGAAAAAGATCTAAATCAATCATTTAATATTTATAAAACTTCAGAAAACAATTCAGTGGAAAGCTCTAGCCTTCCATATTTTAGTTATATTGAAGCAATTTTTCCAGTTTCACGATTTTGCATTAGTTTTTAAGTAAATCTTAGGCTTTGTGAAAGATGGTCTAACAATTTCCTCTTCTTACCTCTTCACAGTGCTGAAGGAATGCAGGGTGCAGTCTATGACATGGAATTACAGGCTAATTGTATTTGTTTCTCTAACAGACACTTTCTGAACATGTACCTATGAAAATATGGTCTCGATACTGGAGTTTTATGGAGGAAAAGTCTGGATGGGCTCTGGAAGGCTCAGAAAGCAAGGCTCAGACACCCACTGCACAGGTATGCCAATGAAAAGGAACTATTATTGGCAAATGTTTTTTTTGGGGGGGGTTGAGGGAAACCATATCTTCTTTATGGGTGTGACTCTACATGGGTTGACTAGACTCCAGTGGATGAACTTGCAGCAGAGGATGCCTGGACACAAATGGTGGGCCGGATAGGCTTGAATGTACACGATGGGATCCCTGAAATCTGGCTTGCAGAGGATATGGTGGGTGGTAAAAAGGAAAGGGTCTAAATTTGTATTATACGTATTATATGAAACTCACAAAAAGTCAATAAAAAAATCAGAGGAAGAAATTAAAGACAAGTAATTGCACAAAGAAGAGAGTAGAGATGTGTTCCATATGGCCACATTAGAAACAAGAACAAAATAGACCAGTGACTCCAAAGTTCATGTTTGAGATATTTACCTGAACTCTAATTAGATACAGAAAGAATTGCGGCCAGAGTAGGGGCACTTGGTAGGCCTAATTATCTATGACCATGCCACATTAAAGCAGAACTTCACTAAACTAAGGAGCAATTTAAACAAGAGTGGGCCAGGTCTCCGGATGTTTTCAGATTCCTCTCAGAACTGACCTCTAGTCTATTCTTCGATTCATCTATTCTATTCTTCTATACCTACCCTACCTTCTAACAAAGGGCTCCTCTCTATTGTATAAGCAGCATATCAGGCATGATATGAAGAATCTTTGATCATAGCTTTACAAAGGAAAACATTGTTTTTCTGACCTAACTGACTCAGAAGAGCACCCAAGGCCACAGACAGACATCACCAACCTATGCCCCCATGTTGCTTGCAGGATTTGTAGTAGGCATTATTTGTAATGTCATTGTTTTCAGTGTCATCATTGTCACATCATAGACAAAACGTACATTATTCTGAGTCAGGGGTATAGCTAAGTCACAAACAGGGAACATGGTATCAGATTAAAGCTACGAATTCAGCTTACTTGGAAGAGTTACTTTCATTGAGATTCCGAATCACGTAGGACAGATTACTTTGCTTATCTTAGAAGGAGTACCTAGTTCTAACTATCCTCAAAATACTTGATTAATTTGATTGGAAAGGCTTACTACAAATGATCTTTCCCATTAATTTCACTCCCAAAATTAAGCAATCATGATTAAGGTCCAATCTGGTTAATCATTGTCTTAGTTCTTTTTCTGCAATGTGATCCAAAAAAGTCCTTATCAAAATACCCTCCCCCCTTGCTGCCAACACTGAAGGGATAAACCTGGTTCTCAACAGATGAGAACTTCTGCTCCAGGCTTCAGCCTGACCATCAGGGATAACTTGCTTCTAATCAAGGCCCATTTCTGGGCTGTGATATTCTGCTGCTCCACAAATCCAAGAGGACTCAAGAAGAGTTATCTCCAGACTCACAACAATAAGGCCTATCTGTGCTTTTTAGCAAAGATGCTTTTAAGTTTCTGCTTCAAACTTTCAAAGTACTAACTTTGCCACACTATAGCTTTCCTGAAAACACAGATTACTAGTACCTTCTCTCATTGCTATCACCAAATCCCTCCCAAGAAGCAACTTAAGAGAGGAAAGGTAAAGAGAGAGAGAGAGAGAGAGAGAGAGAGAGAGAGAGAGAGAGAAGGGAAATGGTTTTGTTTGTGGTGAGAGGTAGAGAGGATACAGTCCATGGTGATGGGAAGTTGTGAGAGACTGTAACCGTGTCCTCTGTCAGCCCCCGGGAGCTACGGCCCCACTGCTCAACTCCCTTTTCTCCTTTTTATTAAGTCAGGGGCCCCAGGTCATGGAATGATGCCTCAGACATTCAAGGTGGGTCTTCTTTCTTCAGTTCATCCTGTGTGGAAACCCCTTAACTGACACACCCAGGGGTGTGTTTCCATGGTGATCCTAAATCCAAGCAAGTTGACAACGGTCATGAGCCATCACAATTGCCACTTTTACTTTCGTGAATTATTTTCACATCAGCTTGTCAATCATGTTTTCCTGAAGTGTTTGTAGAGTTTTAAATATTTGTCCCCAAACAAAAGCTACCACTTGGCAAGAACCAACAATTGAATATATGTATTCTGATCTACAATGTCCAGGCTATAACCACTGTGAAACACTCCCCATCAAGTCTCTCTGATATGTCCATCTTCCTTTTGTACAGAGTCTTATTCATTAGAATTCCCATCTTTTGACCACCCTTCATGTGAATGATGTCTTCTTTTTCAATAAGTCTTTCCTTAGCTAGCAATACTTGTAAATTGTTCTCCAATGCAAACAGCATCAGTTTACATGGGATGTACATATATTTCCATAGGAGAAAATATAAATAGTGATGGTGGTCTGAGTAGGAATCCATTTGGATAACTAATTCATGATGTAAAATTTCATATGTATATTTAGGAATACAAGCATAATGATTCCTTGAACTTGGTACCAATATTTGTAATTTGTAGCATGCTTTTATAAAAATATGTATGTATGCATGCTTCACCTGGATTAGAAAAGTTAGACAATATGATTAAATTATAGCACTGAAACTAACTCCAGAGCTTAAGCTCACACCTTGAAATAAGAAGACGTATTTTCACCTATCATCTGGAAACACTTCAGTTCCATTGTCACTGACCTATAGGGTTTTTTTTTTTATTTTTTCAACTCTACGACATATAACATTTCAAGGTAAGTAATTAGCTAAGAGTGTTAATTAAAAAAGAAAAATTTTAAGATATTAAAAAATGATTTTCAAGTTATATATTACGCAAAATACACTCTCCTAAACTTTATGGATTTAAATAACTATTTTAGTATTTTTGACAAGAGTGCAAGCCAAAAATGTAGTCAGCATTTAGATGGCCGAGTTTTGAGTTCCATGGAGTATTTACTGATGTTGTCAGATACCACATTAAATATGAATGAGCTTGAAGTCTATGGAAAACAGACTTCTCCCTCACAACAGCAGCGGGCCCAACATCCTGTGTCCCTAGAAACACATTAATTTTGTAATTTAATCATTACAACTGTCCTTCCAAGACTTAAAATACTATATGAAAAGACAGCTACAGATTAGACAAAAAGGAGGAAGATTCAGGGAACAGGGTGAGGCCTGTTGAGAGGAGGAAACTTCCTCCTAGTGAAGTATGGTTATTTTTTTTAAAGCCTACAGCACCCAGTAGTACTAACCAGGCCTGACCCTGCTTAGCTTCCAAGATCAGACGAGATCAGGCACGTTCAGGGTGGTATGGCCATAGACGAAGTATGGTTATTTTATAGATGTTTTTTGTTTGTTCTTTTGTTCTTTCTAATCTTGTTCTATGAGTTTGGTCAAAAGAATAGGATCTGAACTATGGGCCATGGGTAGAAACCACTTACAAAACCACCTTAAAGATACTGCAGTTATTATGGTTTCCCACTAACAGGAAGCTTCCTGGCAAAGAACAAAGGATATGCTACTGTTCTTTGTGTAAGGGGACCAAAATGGAGCCATCAGTCACATAAACATGAAGTAACCCTCAGGCCATCTTTCTGCTCCAGAGACTTTAGAAATTGTAGCGGCTCCCCTAAACACATCAGTCGGCCTGGCCCCTTTGCCCACTGCCCACTCTCTCCCACCAAGATCATTTTCCTCGGTAACGGCCACTTTAGTCACTGCCCACTCTCACACCTGAGAATGCCTCATTATTTAACCAACTCTACCTGGTTCTCCACTAACTATACTATGTCTCACCTAAATTCATCCCATGTATCACAATGACCAGGAATCGAAAGAAAGGCCAGAGTATGGTCCCAGTAATGAGGTCCCACAGTGGTGTCTGGATACCCACTTTCTTTAGCTGAATGAGTGTCAAATAGGCAGACGGACAGAAGAACCCAAGGCAGCTCCCATCACATGCTTAGCGGCTCAAGTACAAGGCTTCTCCTGTTGGCACAATTCACCCCAAGACTTTCTCATGGATCCTCAGCACAGCAATCTCAAAACTGTTCTTGGACTTTTTCTGCAGTCTCTCAGAGTCCTAGGGGAATGTGTTCAAAGAAAAAGAATATGGCAGCTACTGACTTCTTAAGCCCTGAGCACAATGTCCCTTCTGCGGTGTTCTATGAGGCGAACAGAGGCTTCCAGGATTCAAGGTGGAGAGGAAGCCATTGATTCGACCTGTCAATAAATGGCATTTCAAAGAAATTGCAGCTATTGTCAATATGCCACAACTACAAAGAATTGGCTACAGATAAAGGAAAATTAAGCTCAGGTTTAATTAATTGATTAAGAAATTATTTCTTCACAAAACAGTGAATCCTATAGACTTTGGGTATAGCTGGATACAGGGACCTGACCTCTATATCTGACTACTGGTTACTTTCCAACTTCTGATTCAGTGTTCACATCTCAGCAATACGTCATAGCCTGATCACAACCAAAGTGCCATATCATCTCATCCCTAAATCCTGTCTTCCAACAAATGAACAAGAAATCCCCGAGTTACTACCGCCTGTGCCTAATTGACCAGGTAGGCATGCATTCCAGAGCCAAACACATAGAAGAATGCCAACTGATAAACATTAATCCCCCAGGTCTCTGATACACAGGGAATTCCTCAAGCTAGCAGTTTAGTCAGCTCCACTTGGAAATATCATTAGGAAAGGAAGAGGAACTGCACCCCAGAAACATAGCTGCCTGCTGCTGTCCTAGAAGGGCCAGGTGCTGCAGCAGAGCCCAAGGTGCTCGTTGTACAGGTATCTCTTAATAAAAAATATACAAATATGTATATATTTCGGTTTTTGAAACATGATAAGTGGAACAAGAAGTTTTAGATATTCCACATTGCCTCGTTCTTATAATAAATAACCAAGGAAAATTCATCAGACATTAATAGAATTCCCATAATCCAGATATGAAATAGAAACAGAAAGTGGACTCTAGAAGGTGCAGAAATAAGAGAGGGAATCAAAAACCCTTATTGAAGGAAAGAAAAGAATGAGGGTGGGGAAAGAAGGAAGGAATGGGGACAGGGAGGAGGGAGGAAGGGAAGGAGGATGGTGTATTAGTTACTTTTCTCTTGCTGTGATAAAACACTCAGACTGAGGCAACTTGCAAAAGGAAGAATTCATTTGGCTTATACTTCCAGAGAGATAAGAGCCCATCATGTTGGGGAGGCATGGCAGGAGGCTGCTAGGGCCAAAGCTGAGCGTGCTCATCTTCCAATGCACAGGGCGTAGAGAGAGCAGCTGGACGTGCAATGAGGCTTTGAACTCTCAAACTCTGCCCTCAGGGTCTTCTGAAAACAGCTCCACTAACTGGGAACAAGTATTCAAATACTTGGAGCCTATTGATGAATATGAACATGAATTCGTCATTCAAACTACCACATGGTGGAAGGACAGATTGGGAGGAGGAAGGAATAGAGGAAGTTTAATCAGTGTGTCCATCAGTTGAATATTATGTCCCAGAAACCAACACCCAAGGCTATGTAGAATAATCAAAACTGTAGTGTATCATCGAGTCTAATCTTAAAAACCATCCCTGGCAAGCTGGCATGGAATCTACAGGTGCTTGCTGTCAAACTTGGTGACCTGAGTTTAATCTAAGGAGCCACATGGTGGAAGGGGAGTATCCGCTACACAACATGAACCTCTGACCTCCACACGTGTGGCATGGCAGTCCTGCCCCCACAAGCACACAAGCACACAAGCACAAGTATGCACACAAAAATAAGTAACTGAGATGTGATTTAAAATTTTGAACTTCAAAATCAAGAACTAGTACAATCATTTTAAAATGAAAAGGGTAAGTTAAAAGCATCTATGATTAAAAATACTTGCCTCTGAAAAGCAAGACAAGGAGCAGCAATATTAAATTTTTCTGTGAAATTTAATATTTTTAGCCACATGTGTGAACACAATTAACATTTAAGTGAAAAAAGGATACTTTCTTATAGATTGCAGTCAAGGAAAGTAGAGAGTTGGGCTGGAAAAAGGGTTGCATCTCCACACTTTTAAATTAATTGTTTCTGGAATAGGGTACATGTGAATACCAAATAATGAAGGAAACACATATAAGCAGTTTAAATCTTTGTCATACTTTGTGACATTAATCAAAATAAGGAAGTCATAAGTAATATACAACCTCAGTGCTAAGGCACTGTGTACATTGTATAGACTTTCTATAGAAAATGTAGAATACAGAGCTGTCAGCCCATGAAAGAAAACAGCCAGAATTGACTAGAGACCAAGACAACAGCTCCAGAGAAAGTAGACTGTATTGCTTCTCATCCACCTGTGCCCCTTCTTTTTATTTTTATTGATGCTTTGTGTATTTCATACATCATTTTCCAATTCAGTTCAGGCGTATATCCCCTTCCCTTCCCCCCACTCCACCCCTACCCATCCCAGATCATGAATTCTGCTGTAATTTTTCTGCATCTTTCTCTACTTTTTTGTTTTGTTTTGTTTTCATTTTTTTAACAATAAGTGATAATTTGTGAATACAAGCATCCTTCATGTAAAACCAATTTGCAAGCAGTTGTGCCCAAACCCACACAGCTCATGGGTCCCACCATCCAGCAAGGGGGGCTTGTATGTTCAATCAAGTTGATCAAATGAGTGTCCAGTCTATATTGTTGTAGTTTCACCATTCACCCCAATCACAGCCCTTACATTCTACCATGCCCCCTCTTCTGCAGATTGTTCCCTAGTCTTAGAAAAGGGGCACAGGTGGATGAGAAGCAAAACACTCTACTTTCTCTGGAGCTGTTGTCTTGGTCTCTAGTCAATTCTGGCTGTTTTCTTTCATGGGCTGCCAGCTTGTCCAGGCATAACCTTTCGATCCTGCTAATGAAGCACATGCAATTAGATATATAGGTATTTAAACAGTATAATATATAGCCTTTCGATCCTACTAATGAAGCACACGCAATTAGATATATAGGTATTTAAACAGTACTAATTGTTATGGTAGGTTACTTTGGTATAGACACAGATGTTTGGATGGTATGTTAATCCATGAATTACATTTTCTTCTGTTAAGTATGACAGGGTCTTCGTGTGGTTTATAACATCTCCTAACCATTAGAGGATGTAAGCTTGTGGCATCAGCCGTGGGTTATTCCTCCAAGGAGAGAGCTAATAGCCAATTAGATTTGGGATATACAGACATATGGCTGCCACTGCTGCACAGTATTTCCAGGCAGATGAGGTATAGCTGGTGCTGACGGAGGAGTCTTGCTTGACTCAAGGAGACCTATATTTGCTTTATTGGTTTAGTGGCCTTTGGTAACATTCTCTGGCATTCCAGAGATCATCTGTATATTTGCAAGTGCGGTCTCCATACATCTTTCCCATATTTATAAACAGCAGGGCCTTATCGCCTCTCTTCCTGCAGATATCCCAGTTTGGAGGCAAGGATCCTTTACCTTTTGTGGGCCTAGGGGAACAATCTGCGGAAGAGGGGGCACGGTAGAATGTAAGGGCTGTGATTGGGGTGAATGGTGAAACTACAACAATATAGACTGGACACTCATTTGATCAACTTGATTGAACATACAAGCCCCCCCCTGCTGGATGCTGGGACCCATGAGCTGTGTGGGTTTGGGCACAACTGCTTACAAATTGGTTTTACATGAAGAATGCTTGTACTCACAAATTATCACTTATTGTTAAAAAAATTAAAACAAAACAAAAAAACAGAGAAAGATGCAGAAAAGTTATAGCAGAATGCATGATCTGGGATGGGTAGGGGTGGGGTGGGGGGAAGGGAAAGGGATATATGCCTGAACTGAATTGGAAAATGATGTATGAAATACACAAAACATCAATAAAAAAATTCACAAGTCAAAAAAAAAAAAGAAAGAAAATGTAGAATACAAGAAAAATTCATGAGTAAATTACTCATTAGTCCAGTAATAGCCGCCAGAAAGACAAATATAGAATTGTGGCTCATCGGTAGATCCCTGTTGCAGACATATCATGAGGTCCACTGAAGGTATATTTTGAAATGATTGTAAGAATAAGGACAATTGAAAGACTTGGACAATAAGTAGTTACTGGATCTCCCATAATTCTATTGTTAGGGAATTGATTTGGTACATCAAAGCAACAATAATGATATCTTAGAAAATGAAGCTTTTACAAAATAGTATTTAAGTTCTCTTATCCCAGAGAAGAAGAATTCTCTGCAATTCCAGTCGATATACAGAGTGGAAGGAGGAAATGGCAACTGTATGCAACATAAAACTCAGGAGCATGAGGGACAAATGCACAAGCCAGGAGACTATTATTAAGGTTTTTGCTCTCCATCAATATCCATTTGGTCTGACTCTCTGCAGAAAACCGTGAACAAGTCTGACCATTTATTTGGTACAGATACTCTGGAGTGTCGTACCCTGAGGAAACTTCCAATGATAATGTGCATTTTAATAACTGGCTAATGCAGGTACTTTAACTAGAAAGTATTCTGGTGGTTGAAACCTGAGACTAGACAAGAGAAAATGTTTCCATATCCTGACTTTTGACTCCTGAATCCATGACACTGGGCTGCAGGGTATGAGGATAGAGAGAGTGTGTGCAGGCTGGGTTGTCCACCACTCTGCTGAGCAGCAAACAGGAGCCTTCTGACGAAGGGCCAGCACACCTAGAACAAGCAGGCTGCTCTGGATTTGTTTGTTGTTTGTTTGTTTTGTTTTTACTTTTCTCATTGTGGATTCCTTTCAAAAAGTGTTTTTACAGCTATCCAAATGGGAGCATAAAATAATTTTATGGTTGTCCTAGAAGTTGAAAAGTAAGATCTAAAACAAAACTAGAATTTCATTTTTCTCATTGCAACAAAAACATTTTCACCAATGGTGCATTAGCAAGTTAATATATTGATTTTCAGATCAATTCTAGACCAGAAATTGGGCATTAGTACTCTCTTTCTGACTTTATCACCATATCTTTGTGTGACAGTTGCCTACACAACAGGCTCATGTAGGTGTATATGACTCAACTGAAATGAAAAGGGGAGAACAGAAATGATATTTATATTTTACTTATCATTGAGCTATTTCATATGGTGTAAGGTACTTCAGAAAAATCTGTGTCCTGTACCATTTTATTCCTTTGATAAAAACTTGTTAATTAATCTAAAAAATAGCTACTAGCCTCTTTTCAAATATCAAAACAAAATATGTAACTTTTTTAATGCTACTATTAAAGAAAGTATAAGCATTCAAATTTCTCATCTATAAATCACATGCTGCCTTCGAATACTGGAAAGTACAAAAAGAGTTTGTTCTGTCATCGTAGAATAAATGAGATTTGTTTCAAATTTCCTTTATAAACATTTATTTAAATGAGAAAAATTATTTTCTAGCCAGGCTTTGTGTTGCATGCCTTTAATTCCAGTACTCTGGAGGCAAAGGCAGATATATCTCTATGAGATCAAGGCCAGCCTGGTCTGTGAAGCAAGTTCTGGACCAGCTAGGGCTACAAGAAGACCTTATTTCAAAAAAAAAGTCCCATGATACTTGGGAGATAGTTGATTTGATCTAATATAAAAATTATTTGTTTATTTTTAAGGGATTCTACAATATAATAACACAGTTGTTTTCAGATAACATTGATGCTGCTCAGTTTGCTGTACAATTAGGTAACTGGTGCATTTTGCAAGTATCTAAGTCCAAATTTTTAACAATCCAAGGTTCCCATAGTCCAGTTGGAGAAGTTTGTATGCACAGGCATGTTGATCAATTAGGAGTCCAGACTATATTCCTGTAGTCTCATGATTCACCCCTATCTCTCTGCAGCGCTTACATTCTACCACGCCTCCTCTTCTGCAATTTGTTCCCTGGGCTTTGGGAAAGGGGCACAAGTGGGTGAGAAGAAAACAGTCTACTTTCTTTGGAGTTGTCATTTTGGACTCTACTCTGTTCAAGTTGTTTCCCTTCATGGGTTGACAGCTTATCCAGTGATACCTTTTTTAGTCATACTAACAAAGCACAAGCAATTAGATGTACAGGCATTTAAGCAGTACTAATTATTATGTCAAGCTAAGCTGTGAGCATGGACACAGATGCTTGGATGGTATGCTAATCCGCAAACTGTGGTTTCTCTATAAAGGGTGACAAGTTCTTATTGTGGCTTATAACATCTCCTAACCACTAGAGGGCATAAGCTTGTGGCATCCACTGTGAGTTATTCCTCCAAGGAGAGAGTTAATAGCCAATTAGATTTGGGATATATATAGACACATGGCTGCCACTGTTGCACAGTATCTCCAGGCTGTTGAGCTGTAGCTGATATTGATGGAGGAGACTTGCTTGTCTCAGGGAGACCAATATTTTGCTGTATTGCTTTAGTGGCCTTTGATAACACTCTCTGGCATTTTAGAGGCCAGTTGTATGCTAGGAAGTGACATCTCATAACATTGTTTCATGCTCACACCAGGTCTTTGACAACAGGGACTTACTGCCTTTCTCCTTGCATATATCCCACTTATAGGCCTTTATAATTTGGGGGGGGGTTTTGGAACCCCCTAGCACACAAATCTCCCTAGGCAGAATAATTCATTGCCGAGTCAGAGCTTTCCTGTAGTAATATATTTGCTTAATTACACAATTTATAAACACTTTACTATTGGAATTTGGCTCTACATAGAGATTATCCTTTCACAGTTCCTATGCCTATCAGTCAATTAAAACAAAGTAGTTATACCTGTTTTATAGGAAATTACCTCTATAACAATGGCTCTAATTTACAGTCTAGGAATGATTTCATACCCTATGTTTTTCTTTTTCCTATAAAGGGGAGATGTAGGAAGGTTTCTCAGCATCTGGAAGGTAAACTTCGTTAGCTTAAATTTCCTTCCCAATAAGTAGCATACAGTCAATGAGAAACAGTTTGGGTAAATTTAATGAAAGCTTATGCCTTGGCTCCTGTTTATGGGTGATGGTAATACAACTTAGGTTCATTTATAGTCAAAACATAAACACCCTAAAAAAAAAAAGAGGGAGGTGGGAGGTGGGGTAGTATCCTTTCTGGGATACAAATGGAAAACTCTGTGTTCCAATCCTATTGATAAATTCTCAATTTTTGAGATCTTGAAACTAACAATGGGAGGAGAATTTTATGTTCCCACAGGTAAAAATCACCAATCTAAATGCCTGAAAACATACAACTTACGGCTGTGCAGGATGGACTGGTAAATGCCAGCAGAGAGGCTGAGCCATCTGAACATTAAAGAAAGAGGAACCTCAGACTGCCTGAGTCACAGACACTGAGCATCTCTCTGAATACTATTGGGGTTAACTGCTTATAATGAGCCCTAACGAAGTTTACCTTCCAGATACATCGTTTGTTTTTCTGGGTCTGTGTTACATCACTCAGCATGATGTCCTCTAGCTCCAGCCATTTTCCTGCAAAGCTCATGATGTCATCTTTCTTTACTGCTGCATAGAACTCCATTGTGTAGATGTACCACATTTTCTCTATCCACTCATTAGTTGAGGAGAATTTGGGTTGGTTCCAGCTCCTTGCTATTGTGAAGAGAGCTGAAATAAACATGGCCATGCATGTATCTCTGCAGTAGGGTGAGTCTTGAGGGTACATGCCCAGGAGTGGTATGGCTGGGTCGGGTGGCAAGTTCATTCCAAGTCTTCCAAGGGTTCTCCACAAAGCTTTCCATAGTGGCTGCACGAGTTTACATTCCCACCAGCAGGTGATGAGTGTTCCCCTTTCCCCACAACCTCTCCAGCACTCATTATCATTTGTTTTCTTGATCCTAGCCAGTCTTATTGGAGTAAGATGATATCTTAAAGTGGTTTTGATTTGCATTTCCTTAATTATTAGTGATGTTGAACACTTCTTAAGGTGTTTCTCAGCCATAAAGAGCAATTTTAAGAAAGGCTTGTGGGAGCGGATGTTATTCTGATAAGAGTATAGTATGTTAATTAAGTTCAAAGTACACCTTTTATTTTTCTGCAACTAAGCAAAATAAGGGAAAACAATGAAGTAAAAATTTCTCTTTGATTTAGCTAAAGACATATCATCAATTCGAAGGGGAGCCTATAGAAATCACAATCCCCTTAAAGACCCCTCTTGTCTGTATAGAACAACTCTGAGCAAAGACTAGATATGTGAAGACCTATCAAAGAACAATCAACTCTTTTTTAAAATTTTTTTGGTCTTTTCTAGACCAAAATTCTCATTTGAAGCACAAAGAATAGAGAAAAGATTGTATTCAAGAAGACCAGGAAGGACGGAGATGAGTTCTGATGCCCCCAAACAATTTAGCAATCACTGGAGACAGTTTTGCTTGTCCTAACTACCGACTTGAGACAAAGTGCTTCTTTACCGGTAGAGAGGCTACCAATGACCGACCCTACAGTGTAAAACACAGCACCCACGCCAATGAGAAGCCATCCTGAAAGTGCACCCAGAAAAAGCAACCCTGGATGAAAGTTAAGAGCAAGGAGACTTTGAGATTTAAAGGAATGTAGACAGGGCTGCGGACACATTGTCAGGAGCTTTCTAGAATGGGAATGGAGGAAGATACAGTGAGAGAGTATATTTTAGCAAGAAAATCTTTTAAATTTTAAAAATTTTATGTTTTAGGTCATACAGATAAAACAAACGCAGTACAATGTCTGGCCTGCATGTACTAATTGCACCCCTGTGCCCTGCAATGCCTGCCAGGACCAGAGGACATCAGACCCCCTTGAATTAAAGTGATGGTTGTCAACTGCCATATGGATGCTGGGAATGAACCCTGGTTCTCTACACAAGCATCCAGTGCTCTTGACCCCTGAGAAATCTCTGCAGCCCTCTGTGTTTAAGTTTTAATCATTGTTTATTAGTAGATAACAGCATGTTGGTAAACCACAGACAAGTGAATATAGAAGAAAGGGCATAATTGCACAGGGAATTCATTTTTTTTTATTTCCTTCTCATTTGGAGCCACTTTGTCTCCTTTGCATTCTTTTTCTTCTTTTTTTTATTGATGTTTTGTATATTTCATACATCATTTTCCAATTCAGTTCAGGCATATATCCCCTTCCCTTCCCCCCACCCCACCCCTACCCGTCCCAGATCATGTATTCTGCCATAACTTTTCTGAGTCTTTCTCTGTTTATGGAGACCGCACTTGCAAGTATACAGATGGTCTCTGGAATGCCAGAGAGTGTTACCAAAGGCCACTAAAGCAAATATAGGTCTCCTTGAGTCAAGCAAGACTCCTCCGTCAGCACAGGGAATTCCTTTAAAGAGCAGAAAATTCCAGGCTCCTCTGAAGTCTGTCCTTTATTAGGAACAAGGAGACTTTGTGTATATGTACATGGAAGGGGGTATGTGTGTGTATGTGAGTACATGTACATATATGTATTCTTATGTATGAATCAGGATGTACATGTGGAGATCAGTAGCTGGGGTTGGTGGTTGGCCCTAACTATCCACTTTGTTTGACACAGAGTCTCTTTTTGTTTGTTATGTTTTCTGCTGAATATGTGAGGCTAGCTGGCTCACAGGCTAAAGGTGATTCACCTGTCCCCACCTCCCACCTCCCACCTCCTGTAGGAGTGACAGTATCACAGATGCTCACACTACTGTGTGGCTTTTCCTTCAACACTGGGCATTTCAACTCAGGTCCTCATGTGTTTGTGAGAAGCAGTTTTACTCACTAAGCCATATCCCCAGCCCAACAAGGACACTTTTGTTTTAATTCCAAGAGGAGATATTGCTGCATGTAAAAGTAGGTGCTATGAGAATAATATTATAGTTAAAGTATGTCAAATTTAGCATGGAGAAAAAGTAGTTCTCATCTTTCTTTCTCTCTCTCTCTCTCTCTCTCTCTCTCACACACACACACACACACACACAGATACAAACACACAGGAGCAAACACACACTCTCTGAATAGTATGGAGCTTGTCTTTTTTATTGAATGTTTATGAATTTCATACAATATAATTTCATGGTATTTATAGCCCCTCCCCATCCACACCTCCCTTTACTGTCCTTCACCCAATTGAATATACTCTATTATATATATATCAGTCTCTATTATTAATTATATATATATGGATGTATATACATATTATATATTGTATAGAATCTAATAGTTTCTCCAAATGTCTTTTACTGTGGGTCCACGTGTGAACTTTGGCTCCATCAACTGGAAGTTCATTAACCTACAAAGAGTTCCATACTTAAAAGCACTGTCTCTGCCCCTCTCAGCAGCCATCTGTTGCCACAATTTCTTTTGGTGGAATTGGAGTTTCTTATCCACTTCCTATTGTCTATGCTGGGGTATTTTCTGATTTGAGCTTGTGTGGGATGTCTGCATTCTGTCACTGTTGCTATGAGTTTACATGAGTAACTGACCAGCTGTCTGGAAAACTGTTTCCTTGTACTAATCTAACACCTTCGGCTCTTACAACCTTTCTGTTCTCTCTTCTGCAATGATCCCTGAGCCTTGGGAGGCAGAGGTTTGGTATAGATGTGCCATTTAGGGATAAGCATCCTGTAGCATCTTGCTGACATGGGTTTCTGTATTAATCACCATTTTCTGTATGAGTAAATATCTCTGATGAAAGATGTGAGACGCATCAATGTATAGCTATAACAATAAGTCATTAAGAGTCAGTTTAATATAATAATTATTTAGAAGAAAAATAGTATTTAAATAAAAGCATTCCCTTGTGTCCTGAGACCTTTCTAGCCTCAGGTTTCTAAGGCTTACATAAATGTCAGGTATGGGATCCAGAGTATGAAGTGGACCTGGAGTCCAATTAGAGACAGGTTGGTTACTCCCATATTTAATTCACTGTTGCAGCAGTTGGCATATCTTGCCAGGATAGTTGTTGCTGTAGTTCATGGTATTCACAGCTGGATACAGTTGATAATCATTTTTTCCTTCTGACTGCGTGCATAGCAACTTCCAGCACTCTGAGTGTTAGTCAATGGAGATTTGGCACTGAAGTCCCCATAAGTTTGATTTCTCCTTGTTTGTTCTACAGCTCATGTTGTAGAATTTTATAGTTTTGGATATTTTTAAGGGCTGAATAATATTCCATCATGTGTATCCACAACACTTTCATTATCCATTAATCAGTTGATGGGTATCTAAGAGGCTTCCAATTTCTGGCTATTATTAAAAGGGCAGCAGTGAGCAGGATAAACAGGTACATCTGTAGTAGCATATAGAGTATATGTAAGGGCTTGTCTTCAACTTGCCCTCCATGGCCTGTATTCTCCTCACTGATCCTTTCCTCTTATATATTCCATTTTCCTAAGAAATGTTACTTTAATTTAAATCTCAACCATTTGACTTCCTATCTAATTTCAGTCTCTTCTGAACTGATGTCTCCCCAGTGTTGTGCATGATAATCTATTCTTTACTTAACTGTTATTTTTCTGTACCAAAAAAACCCCAAGTCTATCAATCAAGTGTTCAAAACCCCTTCCATACTTCCCAATTGTTTTGAAGACAGGTTTGAAAATGTTATGCAAAACTCTTCACAATTTGCTGTCTATTCTTTTCATTCAACAATAATTCTGTTTCTTCTCATAATCAAACCAAGCCAATGATGTTCTTTTTCCTTTGAGTTATCTATTGACTTGGTTGGCTTGTGTGAGTGCTTTTCACTCTATGAAAGTAGAGCTCTGGAAACAGTTGTAAGGAAAGCTTTGATGCTAGACTGTCTAACAATTAAACTGAGCCAGGAACACAGAGATAGATACTATTCTAAGAAACCCATCCAAGTAAGGAAGGCAAATAGTAAGATTACACTGTGAGACTTCGGGTAATGAGAAGGGTCTAAGCCACAAGTAGATGTTCTTCTAAAAGTATGTGCTGTTGTTGTTGTTCCTGTTGTTGTTGTTGTGTGGTGGTGGTGGTGGTGGTGGTGGTGGTGGTGGTGGTGGTAGTGGATGAGAGTAAACAATGTAAAATGCTTATAAGCATAAGAAAAATCTGATACTGAAGCACCGGTACGAGGTGATTATGAAAATCCAAAAATGGGGGCTGGAAAGATAGCTCAGGGGATAAGACCACGGGCTGTTATTGCAGAAGACCCAGGTTTGAATCCCAGCACCCACAAAGCAGCCAACAACTGTCCACAACTCCAGTTACAGGGATCTGATGCCCTCTTCTGTCCTCTGTGGGTATTGCATGGCACTGGTGCAATTAGATACATGCAGGCAATACATGCATATGCATAAAATAAGAATAATAAATAAATTTTAAAAAAGAAAATGAGAAAATAAATTTATGTCAAAGTCCTAAGAGGGCAAAATAGAATGTGCTTCATTCAAGAGACTTGGGTTTCCTTGTAATTCTTTACAAGCACCAGTGAGTTTGCCATCCTATGAAAGTTATGCTGAAGAAGAGAAGGGAAACTTCGTGTTAACTTTTGTGAATTGTCTTAGTAAAACATTATACAAGGAAGTCTTTGAGGATGAGAAAAGTAGATAGGATTGCAGTTTGAGGAAAGTGCAAGGGTGAGGATGGACAGGCAGTAAACCGCAGGGGAACTTAGAAGGACAGAGCTCAAAATTGCAGCAAAACAGCCAGGCGGGGCCTGAGTCTAGATACAGCCTACAATTTGCATCGTTGTCTTCTAATGCTTCATGTGAACTGTACTCAGATTAATGTCATAATACTTAGCCACCATTTCTTGAGATCTCAATTTCAGAAAAACTATGGTTAACAAATAGTAATTCAAAGAGAGGTTCTCACAGCTTGTGAAATGGGCAATATCAGTCAATGCATGCTCTTTTATCTAAGACCCTGAGAATCTCACAAGCTGTGAGACCCAGGTCTAGGATATCTTATGTCTCTGAGATAATATATTTTTATATTTCTAACATTCCTCCATCACTAGAGGTCTCCTAGAAATAAAATTAGAAACGAAAGTGAAGAGAGGTCTATTCTTTCCTCTCCTGTTGTTGGGACAAAATACCAGACACAAATAATTTAATGGAGGAGAAGCGATATGGAGTCATGGTTTCCTGGGGATTGAGGCTCTTGTAGAGAACAAGAATGGGCAGAATGGCTCCCTCGGTGGTGGCGGAAGCCTGAGACAGTGATTTGCTCACAAGAAACAACTCTGGAAGACCATTACTGGGAGTGGGTCAGTATGACTTTCCAAGGTCCACCTCCTAAGAGCTCCACGGCCTTCAGAACAGCATCTCACACTAGGCTCCGGGCATGGTCAGACAGCCTGTGTGGGGTATTTCAGCTTCAAATCATAATTTCAAAAAGCAGAATATGATGTAAATAAAAAGCTGCTCACTTCGCGATGGCCAGAACAAGCTTGGGACAAGGAAAATGGATACCTTCCAAATGCATACATCTGCATGTGTCATTTACAAGGCCTGTGCACTCAAGAACTCGCTGAAGCTGTGATTGCCTGCACAAGACCAGCACATGATTAAGCCAGTCAACATTCCAGCATGGAATGGGGAGGACACAGGAGCCCCTCCCCTCACCGAGGAGTATTTACAGTTGACAGGGGTGGTAGAATCAGTTTTATTTAGCAATGTGGCTTCAGGTAGTTTGACTGTGTTCCAGTGGCTATCCTGTGCCCATGTGCATAGAAGCACCACTAATCACATTCAGTGGGGTGGGATAAATTATTTATTCTTTGAAATGGGCTCATGTACCTGAGCAGCTGAGTATTTGATGGGAGGAGTTAGGTTTACAGCTCAGCTGGAGTGAGTTTCCTCCATGGTCCTGACAATCACAGATAATGATGAAAAGGAGAATGATGTAGGAGAAGCGCTAGATGCCCCCCCCCCAGGTTCAACCTCTGATACAAAGAAAAAGAAAAACCCAGGTCTCAACATGCTAATAGCAGTATGAAACTTTAATGGCTGTGCTGAGTCCCTTGATAGGACAGAGTCTGTATGACGTAAGGAAGGCTTTGTCAAATCTAAGTAACTTAGACTAACATGTAAAATATGTCTATAGAGGAGTAAAACAACCTACAGGAGATATAAACAGGATTAAACAAAAAAGGAAGTCTACGTGGGTTAATAAAAGGCAAATCTAGCAGGATCTGTGTAAAGCCAAAGTTCTTAAAGAAAAAAAATAATAATTAGCCAAATTCTGTGCTGAAATGCCTCTGTAACATTCACAGAAGGTATACAAAGAATAACTGTTTGGGGGCTTGGTAATGAACCCCCTAAGTTAAAACAGAGTACTTTTATTTGCTCAGAAAAATATTGCTGGGGGTAGGAGCAGTTTGTCTGGCTGGGGCCTCCCCTAGCAGCCAGATGGTGTCAATAAAAAGAAAGCAGGTGTTCTGACTGCAGGCAGAAGTCAGGCTCAGGGCCTACCTGACCCAGCCAATCAGCAAATACAGCAGAGGCAAAAGGAGACACATTCTTTTGCCCTGTGCAGGGCTAGGCAGCTTACGCCAGGCCCGATGAGTCTATCAAAACTAACAAAGTACAGGAAAGCTGCAGGTAAAAACCCCAAGATACTGGATGGGTTCGAGAAGATGACTACAGGTGCTGAAGAACTAACTAAATGCCTTTTGTCATTCGTGCTGTTGTACACAACATGGGTCTTTTGAGACAACAATTGGCACAAATAGATAAAATCTTCCTATGCTATGTTGGACCTTGTTTATGCTTAATTTAATAACTAATGTTAATATCTGAGTGTTTTACAGATGTGAGTCTGGTTGGAGACACATCCCATACACCTGAAGGAACAAAGATAAAAAGTAAATTCAATAAGGAAGGGTACCAGGGCTAGGTATAACTATGGAACCTTTGGGAGCCTTATGGTTAAATAAGACATATTGGTAGACAAAGGCTTCAGTACCAGGCATAGACTGCCCTGCTAGGAGCTGTTGGCTGGGGAGATTCTAAAAGCCCCCCAAACAAAGGCCATTTTGCCTATGAATTTAGGTGCACACAAAAAATGGATAATAAGATCCTATTGCTGAAGAAACTATGGGATGTGAGTGTGAGAAAGGAAAATTTTGCTGAAACGTTGCATTACAAATGTACAGCTGACCTTCACAGTGCCAAAGAGCACTACGCAAACTGCCAGAAAGAAACGGTCTCCGAAGCTCTATGAACCTCACATGCTACAATTCCCCAAAGAAGACATAGTGCAATAGTGACTGACAAGAAAACAAGTCTAATTGGGTCTATGGCCCGCTCCTTTAGAGGGTAGGATGCATGACTGATACTGCGAGCATATCACCCCCAGTGGTGGAATACTCCATAGGCTCCATTAAAAAGCTGTAATACCAGGATTAATATAACAATCCAAGCATTTATGTTTGTGCCCATAGAGTAACTGGATGTTAATGTTTATGTTAATGTTAATGTCAGTGTTTAGTCAATGTTTATTTAGATATCTGTGGTTCTGGCTATTTGTGTTTTATTTAGTAGAAATAAATGGGAGACTCCAGAATGAGCCCATTGAAGACAGAGCTTGGACAGATCCGAGAATTTGATGTTTCACCTCAGAGTCTCTCTATCTCCAACCCTTCTGAGGCCCAGGGACTCTTGCGGAAGAGATTGGCGAGTCCAGTTTGTAAGGGCCAAAGAAGGGAGGTAGAGTGTCGGTTAAATTATTTCTTTGAAATGGGCTCATGTCCTGGAGCAGCTGAGCATTTATTGGAAGAAGCTAAGTTTACAGCCAAGCTGCGGCAAGTTTCCTCCAAGGTGCTGACAATCGCAGGAGGCTGGCATTCTCAGAGAAAGTGCATGGGACAAAGGAATTCTGGGACTTTGGGAGGTGGAGACATATAAAACAGCCTAACAAGTGAGGCTGAGCGCTCACCACATACTGGCTCAGGAAGAGGGTGCAGGAATGTAGGCAGCCATGTTGACTTGGGGTTCCAGCCACAGCTGTGGCTCCAGTGAGTGTTCACTTCCCCAAATGTTACTTGGCAGCCAATCTCAATAAATTCTGGTCTAGTCTGAGACTGGAGAATTCTCTACTTGTGTTGCCTTAATTACCAGGAAACCTGGCTGGGACTGCAGGGCACTGTGCACATGGTTGCTAGGCTGTGAGCACTTCCCGCCCCAAGAGGAAAATTCCTCCATGACAAGAGCCATCTTTAAGTCCAGTTCCAGGGGAAGCAAACACCCTCTTCTGACCTCCAGGGCATTGCACAACACTGGTGCACCAACCTACATGCAGACAGTACACTCACACATAAAAAATAATAAATAATAATAAATACTTTTTTTTAATTTTTTTATTTAATTTTATTTATTTCTGTATGTGTATGAATGTACTGTCTGCATGCAGGTTTGTGCACCCGTGTCGTGCAATGCCACGGTGGTCAGAAGAGGGTGTCGGATTCCCCTGGAACTGGAGTTCTCCTGGAATTGGAGTTTCAGACGGTGTTTGGCTGACATGTGGGTGCTGGGGATCGAACCCGGGTCCTCTGTAAGAGCGGTCGGCGCTCTTAACCGCTAGGCCATCTCTCCAGCCCCATAAATACATTTTTAAAAAAGAACATGAATGGGGCTGGAGAGATGGCTCAGTGGATAAGAGCACCAACTGCTCTTGCAGAGGACCCAGGTTCGATTCCCAGCACCCACATGGCTAAGAACTGCCATTAAGCTGGGCATGGTGGTGCATGCCTTTAATCCTAGCACTGGGGAAGCAAGAGGCAGGTGGATCACCGTGAGTTCCAGGTCAGCCTGGTCTACAGAGTGAGTTCCAGGCCAGCTAGGGGCTACAGGGAGACCCTGTCTCAAAAAGACAAAAAAAAAAAAAAAAAAAGAACATGAAAGTAGAGAGGGGAGGGACCTGGACACGGAGTAAGGAATTGGTATTATCAAAATATTTTGCATACACATATGAAATTCTCACATAAATATTTTAAGAGCNTAGTATGTTAATTAAGTTCAAAGTACACCTTTTATTTTTATTCTTGCAACTAAGCAAAATAAGGGAAAACAATGAAGTAAAAATTTCTCTTTGATTTAGCTAAAGACATATCATCAATTCGAAGGGGAGCCTATAGAAATCACAATCCCCTTAAAGACCCCTCTTGTCTGTATAGAACAACTCTGAGCAAAGACTAGATATGTGAAGACCTATCAAAGAACAATCAACTCTTTTTAAAATTTTTTTGGTCTTTTCTAGACCAAAATTCTCATTTGAAGCACAAAGAATAGAGAAAAGATTGTATTCAAGAAGACCAGGAAGGACGGAGATGAGTTCTGATGCCCCCAAACAATTTAGCAATCACTGGAGACAGTTTTGCTTGTCCTAACTACCGACTTGAGACAAAGTGCTTCTTTACCGGTAGAGAGGCTACCAATGACCGACCCTACAGTGTAAAACACAGCACCCACGCCAATGAGAAGCCATCCTGAAAGTGCACCCAGAAAAAGCAACCCTGGATGAAAGTTAAGAGCAAGGAGACTTTGAGATTTAAAGGAATGTAGACAGGGCTGCGGACACATTGTCAGGAGCTTTCTAGAATGGGAATGGAGGAAGATACAGTGAGAGAGTATATTTTAGCAAGAAAATCTTTTAAATTTTAAAAAATATGTTTTAGGTCATACATAAAACAAACGCAGTACAATGTCTGGCCTGCATGTACTAATTGCACCCCTGTGCCCTGCAATGCCTGCAGAGTTCAGAAGTGGGCATTGGATTCCCTTGGATTTGGAGTTATTGATGGTTGTTGGTTGCCATATGGATGCTGGGAATGACCTGGGTTCTCTCACAATCATCCAGTGCTTCTTGACCCCTGAGAAATCTCTGCAGCCCTCTGTGTTTAAGTTTTAATCATTGTTTATTAGTAGATAACAGCATGTTGGTAAACCACAGACAAGTGAATATAGAAGAAAGGGCATAATTGCACAGGGAATTCATTTTTTTTTATTTCCTTCTCATTTGGAGCCACTTTGTCTCCTTTGCATTCTTTTTCTTCTTTTTTTTATGATGTTTGTATATTTCATACATCATTTTCCAATTCAGCATCAGGCATTATCCCTCCCTTGCCCCCCACCCCACCCTACCCGTCCCAGAATTCATGTTATTCTGCCATAAACTTTTCTGAGTCTTTCTCTGTTTATGGAGACCGCACTTGCAAGTAAGTGAAGATGGTCTCTGGAATGCAGAGAGTGTTACCAAAGGCCACTAAGCAAATATAGGTCTCCTTGAGTCAAGCAAGACTCCTGCCGTCAGCACAGGGAATTCCTTTAAAGAGCAGAAAATTCCAGGCTCCTCTGAAGTCTGTCCTTTATTAGGAACAAGGAGACTTTGTGTATATGTACATGGAAGGGGGTATGTGTGTGTATGTGAGTACATGTATACATATATGTATATCTTATTTATGAATCAGGATGTACATGTGGAGATCAGTAGCTGGGGTTGGTGGTTGGCCCTAACTATCCACTTTGTTTGACACAGAGTCTCTTTTTGTTTGTTATGTTTTCTGCTGAATATGTAGGTTAATGGCTCACAGGCCCTAATAGGTGATTCACCTTTCCCCACTTCCCACTCCCACCTGTCCGTAGGATACAGTATCACAGATGTCACCACTTACTGTCGTGGCTTCTCTTCACACTGCTGGCATTTGCACTCAGGTCCTAGTTTGTGAGAAGCAGTTACTTCACTAAGCCATTATTCCCCAGCCCAACAAGGACACTTTTGTTTAATTCCAAAGAGATATTGCTGCATGTAGTAAGTAGGTGCTATAATATAATATTATAGTTAAATATTCAAGATACATGAGAATAAGTAGTGTCTCACTCCTTCTTTTCTCTCTCTCTCTCTCTCACCCTTCCTGGCTAATTACACACACAGCTCTTTGCTTTTTCACACCTGCCACACACCACAGATTACAAACACACAGGAGGCAAACACACACTCTTCTGAATGTATGACTGTCTTTATTCGAAGTTTATGATTCATACAATATTTTCATCGTATTTTATACCCTTCCCCATTCGCACACCTTCCTTTACTGTCCTTCACCCAATTGAATATACTCTTTAATATATAATATATATAATAATATATATTGTTTATAATGTAATTACTTAATTAATTATGTACTGTAGACATCTATTAATAGTTTTCGTAGTCATAATTGTCCCAATTGTCTTCACTTGTTCACGTGTGATAACTTGCTCATCAAATGAGTTCCATTAACCTACAAAGAGTTCCATACTTAACAAGACCTACTGTTCTCCCTCCATCAGCAGCATCTTCCCAAAATATTCTTTGTGAATTGGATGAATATTCTTATCACACATCCTATTGTTTAATGCTGGGGTTTTTCATGATGAGCTGTGCTGGATTGTCTGCATTCTGTCATACCTGTGCTATGATTTACATGGAGTATACTGACCAGCTGTCTGGAAAAACGTTTCCTTGTACCTAACTGCGTAACACCTTCGGACCTTTTAATACCGTTTCTTTTCTTCTTCTGCAATATAACCCTAGCCTTGGCGAGACAGAGGTTGTATAGCCGATGGTGCTCATTGGTAAAAGCATCCTGCTGGCACTTCTGACATGTTGTCTGTTATTAATTCACCAGCTCTCTGGTATGAGTAATTATTATCTCTCTGATGAAAGATTGGAAACGGCATCAATTGTATAGGCTATTTAACAAATAAGTCATTCAGAGAGTCAGTTTAATAGTAATAATATTATAGAAGAAAAATAGTTATTTAAATAAAAGCATCCCTTTGTCCTGAGCCTTTCTTAGGCCTCAGTTTTAAGCTACAATAAAGTCAGGTATGATCCAGAGTTGAAGGTACCTGAGGTCCAATTAGAGGACAGGTTGTTACTCCCATATTTGAAATTCACTGTTCAGTCAGTTGGAGATGGCAATATTTCTTGGCCAGGATATGGTTTGGTTGGCTGCTAGTTTCATGTAATTCACAGCTGATACAGGTGTTGATACAACTTATTTTTTCCTTCTGACTGCGACTGCATAGCAACTTCCAGCACTCTGAGTGTTAGTCAATGAGATTGGCACTGAAGTCCCATAAGATTTGGATTTGCTCTTTGGTTTTTTCTGACATGGCTTAAATGTTGTATGAATTTTATTAGTTTTGGATTATTTCTAAGTCTGATATTAATATCCATCATGTGTGATCCACAAACACTTTCATTATCCCATTATAACAGTTGATGCGTTATCTAAGAGCTTCCATGTTCTGCTATTATTAAAGGCAAGCAGTAGCAGGGATAAAACAGGTATCATCTGTAGTAGCATATAGAGTATATGTAAGGGCTTGTCTTCAACTTGCCCTCCATGGCCTGTATTCTCCTCACTGATCCTTTCCTCTTATATATTCCATTTTCCTAAGAAATGTTACTTTAATTTAAATCTCAACCATTTGACTTCCTATCTAATTTCAGTCTCTTCTGAACTGATGTCTCCCCAGTGTTGTGCATGATAATCTATTCTTTACTTAACTGTTATTTTTCTGTACCAAAAAAACCCCAAGTCTATCAATCAAGTGTTCAAAACCCCTTCCATACTTCCCAATTGTTTTGAAGACAGGTTTGAAAATGTTATGCAAAACTCTTCACAATTTGCTGTCTATTCTTTTCATTCAACAATAATTCTGTTTCTTCTCATAATCAAACCAAGCCAATGATGTTCTTTTTCCTTTGAGTTATCTATTGACTTGGTTGGCTTGTGTGAGTGCTTTTCACTCTATGAAAGTAGAGCTCTGGAAACAGTTGTAAGGAAAGCTTTGATGCTAGACTGTCTAACAATTAAACTGAGCCAGGAACACAGAGATAGATACTATTCTAAGAAACCCATCCAAGTAAGGAAGGCAAATAGTAAGATTACACTGTGAGACTTCGGGTAATGAGAAGGGTCTAAGCCACAAGTAGATGTTCTTCTAAAAGTATGTGCTGTTGTTGTTGTTCTCTGTTGTTGTTGTTTGTGATGGTGGTGTTGTGGTTGTGGTGTGGGGTGTGTGTGTAGTGGATAGAGTAACATGGTAAAAGTCTTTTAGTCATAGAAAAATTCTGATAGCTAAACCGTACGTAGTCAGTGATTATGAAAATCTCAAAAAATGGGCTGGGAAGATTACTCGAGGATAAGGACCAGGCGTTATTCAGAGACCCAGGTTTGAATCCCAGCACCACAAACACGGCCAAACAAACTGTCCCTACATTACTCCGGAGTTACAGGATCTGATGCCTAACTATCTGTCCTCGGAGAGTATTCATGCAAACTGGTTGCAATTAGATACAGTGCCAGGCAATACATGAGTATGCAAAAATAAAGGAATAATAGCTAATAAATTTAAAAAAGAAAATGAGAAAAATAAAATTTATGTCATAAGTCCTAAAGGGCAAAATAAGGAAATGTGCTTCAATTCAAGAGACATTGTTTCCTTGTAATTCTTTACAAGCGGACCAGTGAGTTTGCCATCCTATGAAAGTTATGCTGAAGAAGAGAAGGGAAACTTCTGTTAACCTTTTGTATTTCTGTAGTAAAACACTTATAGCAACAAGTCTTTGAGGAAGAAAAGGTAGGATTCAGGTTGAGAAAGTCAAGTGAGATGACAGCAGTAACCCAGGGAACTTAGAAAGAACAGAGCTCAAAATTGCAGCAAAACAGCCAGGCGGGGCCTGAGTCCTAGATACAGCCTACAATTTGGGCATCGTTGTCTTCTAATGGCTTCAGTGGACTGTACTCAGATTAATGGTCATAATACTTAGCCCCATTTCTTGAGGATCTCAATTTCAGGAAAAACTATGGTTAACAAAAGTAATTCAAAGAGAGGTTCCACAGCTTGTGGGAAATGGGGCAAATATCAGTCAATGGCATGGCTCTTTTATCTAAGACCCGGAGGATCTCAACGAAAGCTGGTGAGACCAGGTCTAGGAATATCTTATGTCTCTGAGATAATATATTTTTTATATTTCTAAACATTCCTCATCACTAAGGAGCTCTCCTAGAAATAAAATTAGAAACGAAAGTGAAGAGAGGTCTATTCTTTCCTCTCCTGTTGTTGGGACAAAATACCAGACACAAATAACTTTTAGATTGAGGAGAAAGACGATATGGAGTCATGGTTTTCCTGGGGATTGAGGCTCTTGTAGAGAAGCAAGAATAGGGCAGAATGGCTCCCTCCAGGTGGGTGGCGGAGCCTGAGACAGTGATTTGCTCACAAGAACAACTAACTCTGGATAGACCATTTTCTGGGAGGTGGGGTCAGTATGACCTTTCCAAGGTCCACCTCCTACAGACGCTTCCATTCGGCCTTCAAGAACAGCAATCTCACTACTAGGTCCCGGGCATTGGTCAGACAGCCTGGTGTGGGGGTATTTCAGCTTATCATAATACATAATTTTCAAAAAACCAGTAATTATGATGTTAAATAAAAAGCTGGCTCACCTTCGCGATGGCCAGAACAAGCTTGGGACAAGGAAAATGGATACCTTCCAATCATACACTGCATGTGTCATTTAGCAAGGACTTGTAGCTCACTCAGAACTCGCTGAAGCTGTGATATGCCTGCACAAGACCACTATTTGATTAAGCCTCCAGTCAACATTCCACGCATGGGAATGGGGAGGACACAGGGCCCCTCCGCCTCACCGAGGAGTATTTAACAGTTGACAGGGGGGTGTAAGAATTCAGTTTTTTTTAGCCAATAGGGGGCTTCAGGTAGTTTGACTGTGTTCCAGTGGCTATCCTGTGCCCATGTGCATAGAAGCCACACATAATTCACATTCAGTGGGTGTGGGAAATAATTATTTTTACTTTTGGATAATGGTCTCATGTCCATGAGTCAGGCTGAGATTATTTGCATGGAGGAGTTATGGTTAAGCTTCAGCTGGAGCTGAGTTTTCTCCACTGGTCCTGTACAATCAAGATAATGATGAAAAGGAGAATGATGTAGGAGAAGCGCTTAGATGCCCCCCCCAGGTTAACCTCTGATTCAAAAGAAAAGAAAAACCCAGGTCTCAACATCTAATAAGCAGTATGGAAACTTTAATGACTGTGCTGAGCACCCTTGAAGGACAGGAGTCTGTATGAACGTAAGGAAGGCTTTGTCAAATCTAAGTAACTTAGACTAACATGTAAAATATGTCTATAGAGGAGTAAAGGCAACCTAGAGGAGATATAAAAGAGATACAAAAAAAATACTGAAAAAAAAGAAATAAAAAAAAAAATAGCAGACAAAAAAGTTTCTTAAAAAAAAAAATAATAATTAGCCAAATTCTGTGCTGAAAATGCCTCTGTAACATTCACAGAAGGTATACAAAGAATAACTGTTTGGGGGCTTGGTAATGAACCCCCTAAGTTAAAACAGAGTACTTTTATTTGCTCAGAAAAATAAATTGCTGGGGGTAGGAGCAGTTTGTCTGGCTGGGGCCTCCCACAGGAGCCAGATGGTGTCATAAATAAGAAGAGCAGTGCTTCATGACCTGCAAGGAGAAAGTCGAGGCTCAGGGGCCTAACCTGACCAGCCTAATCAGCAAATACAAGCAGAGGCAAAAGGAGAACATTCTTTTGCCCTGTGCAGGGCTAGGCAGCTTACGCCAGGCCCGATGAGTCTATCAAAACTAAAAAAATACAGGAAAGCTGTGGTAAAAACCCCAGAATACACTGGAGGTCTCGAGAAGATGACTACAGGGCTGAAGAACTAACTAAATGCCTTTTGTCATTCGTGCTGTTGTACACAACATGGGTCTTTTGAGACAACAATTGCATACAAATAGATAAAATTTTCCTATCCTATGGTTGGACCTTGTTTATGCTTAAGTCTATGATACACTAATGTTAATATAATCTAAATGTGTTTATACAGATGTAGAAGTCTGGTTGGAGACCACATCTCCATACATCCTGAAGGAACAAAGCATCAAGAAAAGTAATATTCTTAGAGATGGAGGTGATACCAGTGCGTAGGTGATAGACTATTGGAATACCTTTCTAGGGAGCTCTTATAGGATTAATTTAAGACATATTGAGTAGATCAAAATGGCCAGTACCTTTGAGGCAATCAGACTGCCCTGACTAGGAGGCTTTGTTTGCGTCGGGGAAGATTCTAAAAGCCCCCCGAAACAAGGCCATTGCCTATGGAATTAGGTGCAACAAAAAATGGATAATAAGATACCTGAATTGCTGAAGAAACTTGAAGGATGTGGGGTTGTGAAGGAAAATTCTTGTGAAACGTTTGCATTACAAATGTCATGCCTGACTTCACAGTCCAAGACTACGCAAATTCGAATGACCTACTCTGTGAATACACCCCAGATAGATACGCGGTCTCCGAAGTTCTCTTATGAACCTCACATGACTACAATTCCCCAAAGAAGACATAGGATGCAATAGTGACTGACAAGAAAACAAGTCTAATTGGGTCTATGGCCCGCTCCTTTAGAGGGTAGGATGCATGACTGATACTGCGAGCATATCACCCCAGTGGTGGAATACTCCATAGGCTCCATTAAAAAGCTGTAATACCAGGATAATATAACAATCCAAGCATTTATGTTTGTGCCCATAGGCAGTACTGGATGTTAATGTTTATGTTAATGTTAATGTCAGTGTTTAGTCAATGTTTATTTAGATATCTGTGGTTCTGGCTATTTGTGTTTTATTTGTAGAATAATGGGAGACTCCAGAATGAGCCCATTGAAGACATGAGGCTTGGACAGATCCGAGAATTTGATGTTTCACCTCAAGAGTCTCTCTATCTCCAACCCTTCTGAGGCCCCAGGGACTCTTCGAAGAGATTGGCGAGTCCAGGTTGTAAGGGCCAAAGAAAGGGAGGTAGAGTGTCGGTTAAATTATTTCTTTGAAGCCGGCGTGGTGGCGCACGCCTTTAATCCTAGCACTCGGAGCCAGAGGAGGTGGATGCTTTGTGAGTTCAAGGCCAGCCTGGTCTACAGAGTGAGTTCCAGGTCAGTGGGCTACAGGGAGCCACTGTCTCGAAAAGACCAAAAAAAAAAAAAAAAAAAAAAAAAAAAAAAAAAAAAAAAAAATAAATTATTCTTTTGAAATGGGCTATGTCTGGAGCAGCTGAGCATTTATTGGAAGAAGCTAAGTTTACAGCCAAGCTGCGGCAAGTTTCCTCCAAGGTGCTGACAATCGCAGGAGGCTGGCATTCTCAGAGAAAGTGCATGGGACAAAGGAATTCTGGGACTTTGGGAGGTGAGACATATAAAACAGCCTAACAAGTGAGGCTGAGCGCTCACCACATACTGGCTCAGGAAGAGGGTGCAGGAATGTAGGCAGCCATGTTGACTTGGGGTTCCAGCCACAGCTGTGGCTCCAGTGAGTGTTCACTTCCCCAAATGTTACTTTGGCAGCAATCTCAATAAATTCTGGTCTAGTCTAGGACTGGAGAATTCTCTACTTGTGTTGCCTTAATTACCAGGAAACCTGGCTGGGACTGCAGGGCACTGTGCACATGGTTGCTAGGCTGTGAGCACTTCCCGCCCCAAGAGGAAAATTCCTCCAACAAGAGCCATCTTAAGTCCAGTTCCAGGGGAAGCAAACACCCTCTTCTGACCTCCAGGGCATTGCACAACACTGGTGCACCAACCTACATGCAGACAGAACCTCACACATAAAAAATAATAAATAATAATAAATACTTTTTTTTTAATTTTTTTTATTTAATTTTTATTATTTCTTTATGTGTATGATGTTACTGTCTTGCATGCTAGGTTTGGTGCACCCGTGTCGTGCAATGCCCGGTGGTTCAGAAGAGGGGTGTCGGATTCCCCTGAACTGGAGTTCTCCTGGAATTGGAGTTTCAGCGGTGTTTGGCTGACATGTGGGTGCTGGGGATCGAACCCGGGTCCTCTGTAAGAGGGTCTGGCGCTCTTAACCGCTAGGGCCATCTCTCCAGCCCCATAAATACATTTTTAAAAAAGACATTGAATGGGGCTGGAAGATGGCTCAGTGGGATAAGAGCACCAAACTGCTCTTGCAGAGGGACCCAGGTTCGATTCCCAGCACCACCCAGTGGCTAAGAACTGCCATTAAGCTGTGGGATGGTGGTGCATGCCTTTAATCCTAGCACTGGGGAAGCAAGAGGCAGGTGGATCACCGTGAGTTCAGGTAGCCTGGTCTACATAGTGATTCCAAGCCACGCTAGGGGCTTACAGGGAGACCCTGTCTCAAAAAGACGTAAAAAAAAAAAAAAAAAAAAAAAAAAGAACATGAAAGTAGAGAGGGGAGGGACCTGGACACGGAGTAAGGAATTGGTATTATCAAAATATTTTGCATACACATATGAAATTCTCACATAAATATTTTAAGAGCATTTGATGGGATTATTAGTAGTGAGAGGGTCAGTGGATATGAATGAAATACATTATATCATGCATGAAAATGTTAAAATGAAACCCATTATTGGTACTTAATCTGTGCTAATAAATTCTTTAAAGGCTTCCAATGATGACAGTCCTCCAGCTTGTCCCCACCTAAGTCTCCAGGATGCTTCGATAGCTCCATTGTCTGAGAAAATGAAGCCTTCAACGCTTGAGCCTTAGAACAGTCCTAACCCAAATGAGAGTATACAGAGAATTGAATGACAGTGGCTAAATGGGGGACAGTCACCTGGCTTGGGGTGTCATGCCCCTGAAGTTTGCTGGATTCCAGTAAAGAGTGGCTAGTAATTCTCTGTTCTACAGTGACTTCTGAAAGCAAAGGTCTGTGGAAGGACCCCACTCTGATTCTGACCTTGAAGTTGAACAGTCACTCCACACTTTGAAAGTGTTGCACACATGTCAACAACTTCTCCTTTTGTGACAAGAATACCTGACTTGAATTTTCTCTCATTCTTCATCCTACTAAAATCTGCAAAGGTCTGAGATGCATTCTCACAGCCTGCTTTGCCTGCTGAGCTTTTGTTGCTGTGCAGGTTCTCAGGAACATGAATCAGCATTTTTTTCTTACCCTTTACCTATCCACCAGCTCAAGGCTCATTGATCTCTGGTCATTACAATTCCTCATTTTATGAGCTTGTCTTTTTTAACATTTATTATTTTTTAGGTGTATGAGTATACTGTCTGCATGTAGGTTGGTGCACCCATATGGTGCAATGCCACGGAGGTTAGAAGAGGGCTTTGGATTCCCCTGGAACTGGAGTTAAAGATGGTTCGTAGCCGCCATGTGGGTACTGGGAATGGAACCCAGGTCCTTTGCAAGAGCAGTCGGTGCTCTTAACCGCTGAGCTATCTCTCCAGTCCCAAGATTGTCTTTTACTCTCCTCTGTCTCAACACTTTTCTCCTCCCTTCTTACACCAAAAACTACAAATTCATGGTTTCCCACCTTGCAGCATCCCTTGCTCCTGCCTGTGACATCTGACACCTGACAATATACCTTCTAACCACATCTATCCTAAGAGTGCATTCAAAATAGCTTCAAAGTGATGATGCATCTCTTTTAAAAGACATCTACCCTAGCACTTGGGAGGCAGAGGCATGCGGATCTCTGTGAGTTCAAGGCCAGCCTGGTCTACAGAGTGAATTCCAGGACAGCCAGAGCTACAGGGAGACCCTGTCTCAAAAAGACAAAAAAAAAAAAAATACATCTACTGCAAGCTGTTGTTAGATATGGATAAATGACCTAAGGTTTGGGATTGCACTTTCTTTTGGGAAGTCAGCACTTGCACAGGTAAGCGGCAATGCACCTGGTGGCCAAGGTAGAGTCACTGCTCTCCTACCTGTGAGCAAGTGACTCATCCTACTCTTGAAATTCAAAAGCAATGTTTACTACAAATGTGGCAAATGAACAATGGATGCCTGTAAAGTGCTTACTTCTGGATTTTGTACATATAAGTGCACAATTATCAGGTCATTTAATTCATTAGGAGCATGAGGGGTGAACTGTGGACTCTATTCCTGGTCTCTGTCCCTTATATCTTTTGTGTAACTTATGATGAATGCTTCATTTGCTGCATCAAATCAAACGATGACTCTTTGAGATTTAGCATAGCACAGACCCAAGATTTCACCCCAGGGGCTGATCTTTGCAATCTTCTAACTATAGTTTCAAGCAGTAGTGATTATCCAAGTGACACATGACTTACACTGTTCATAATAGCTATAAAAGACTCAAAATCAACAAACATGTGAAAAACAGAAAATTCATGCTTCCTTTTTTGAAGTAGGCTCAAGAATGAGACTGCCAGGCCTGGTTATTATAAACAGGGAAAATTTATACAGTGAATCCATGAGAACTATAAGAATAAGAATTTATTTCATGAAAATATTGTTGAGAATTTTCTCTTTTTTGACAAAAAAAGATTTATTTGCTGTTAGTATTTATATAAATACATATCAATATATATACATATGTTGACAAACACAACTCTCTATGGCTATATGAAAATATCATGCAGGTTATCTGTACTAATTTTTTTTATTTTTAATAAGTAACAAGTAATGAATACAAGTATCCTTCATGTAAAACCAATTTGCAGGGAACTATGCCCAAACTTATACAGCCCAAGGTCCCTATTATCCAGCTGTAGGGGCTTGTATGTACAAGCATGTTGATCAAATAAGAGTCCAGTCTATATTGCTGTAGCTTCACAATTCACCCCAATTGCAGCCCTTACATTCTACCATGCCCCCTCTTCCACAGATTGGTCCCTAGGCCTTAGAAAAGGGGCACAAGTGGGCGAGAAGCAAAACAGTCTACTTTCTCTGGAGATGTCGTTTTGGACTCTGATCAGTTCAGGCTGTTTCCTTTCATGGGTTGGCAGTTTATCCAGGAATAACCTTTTAATCCTACTAATGAAGCACAAGCATTTAAATATACAAGCATTTAAACAGTACTAATTATTATAGTAGGTTAGATTGGTATAGACATAGATTTTTGGATAGTATGCTAATCCATGAACTATAGCTTTTCTGTAAAAGCTGACAAGGTCTTACTGTGGCTTATAATATCTCCTAAATACTAGAGGACATAAGCTTGTGGCATCAGCCTTGAATTATTCCTCCAAGGAGAGAGCTAATACCCAATTAGATTTGGGATATACAGGCATATGGCTGCCACTGCTGGACAGTATTTCTAGACAGATGAGATGTAGCTGATGCTGATGGAGGAGTCTTGCTTGACTCAAGAAGACCAATATTTGCTTTATTGATTTAGTAGCCTTTGGTAACACTCTCTGGCATTCCAGAGACCAACTGTACACTTGCAAGTGTGGTCTCAATACATCTTTCCCATGTTTATATCAGGTCTTCGACAGCAGGGCCTTACCACCTCTCTTTTTGCAGGTATCCCAGTTTACAGGCAAAAAGCCTTTATCTTTTGGCAGGGGCTTGGATCCCCTAGCCAACATCTTCTTGGCAGAATAATCCATTGCAGATATCAGAGCTCTTCTGTATTAATATATTTTGCTTAATTGCACAGCTTATAAAGATTTTAGTATTATATTTGACTCTGAATAGAGAATCCTTTCACAGTTCCTATGTCTATCAATCAATTAAAGAAAGCAGTTAGACCAGTTTTATAAGAGATTACCTCTAGGGCTGGAGAGATGGCCTAGCAGTTAAGAGTGCCGACTGCTCTTACAGAGGACCCAGGTTCGATCCCCAGCACCCACATGGCGGCTGAGAACTGTCTGAAACTCCAGTTCCAGGAGAACTCCAGTTCCAGGGGAATTCGACACCCTCTTCTGACCTCCGCGGCATTGCACGACACGGGTGCACAAACTTGCATGCAGACAGTACATTCATACACATACAGAAATAAATAAAATTAATAAAAAAATTAAAAAATATATAAATAAAAAGAGATTACCTCTATAACAGTTGACTCTAATTTATATTTAGGGAATGACTTCATTACCATCATGTTTTTCTTTGTTCTATGAAAAGGAGTCCCTCATATTAAAACTTTGCAGCACCTGGAAGGTAAAGTTCATTAGGACACATTATAAACAATTGTTACAAATAGGATCCACAGAGATGTTAGATGCCTGTAGCAGTCTGAGGCTTTTTCTTTCTTTTAATGTTTAGATGGGCCAATTCTCTGCTGGTATTTCTTGGTACATCCTGCACAATGCAAAGCTGTATCTTTTCTTTCTCAGTCATTAAGTTGGTGAATTTTTGACCTGTAGGAACATGCAAATCTTTTCCCATAGTTTGTTTTAAGATTTAAATTGAAAAATTTGATAAAAGATTTAATATCTAACTGTATCTCCCCTCTTTTATTTTAGGTTTTTATTTTTTGACCCATGAGTCTCAAAAAGGCAGTTGTACTACGCATACCTATAGCAGGAATCAGGGTGTAAATTTTCATTAAATTTACCCAAGCTGTTTATGATTGACTGTATGTTGTTAATTTGGGAAGCAAACTTAATTCCTTTAGGTAAAAGAAAATGTTACAAGATGATACTGTACAACACAAAAATTATGAGAACATTTGTATACATTAACCCCAAAGTTGTTATACAGATTATAAGTAAAACAAATGTGGAAAATTTTCAAGAGAGATCTCTTCCTGCTCATGTGGGGATATTAATGGATGTTGGCACTGTATCATGCCATGTGGTGCACACCATGCTTAACGAGGCAAACCTGGTATTTTGAAAAATTGATCACACACATATACACACACGTGTACATACAGATGATAATAAGGATAGCTCAGAAATTTAACTCTAATTCTACCAAATAAAATGAATAAACCTAGTTTGAGACAAAGAATATCACACATACAGAAGACTTATAATTTATCAACATAATTGCCATATTTAAATATTTTTGAAGAATTATTGCATATGAGAATTTGTGCTATAAGTTCTATACAATTATTTCAATTAAATTATCACAAAACAATGCACTTTAGGATTTGAGAGGAAATAACTTCAAATGAGTGTCTTATTCTATTCAGACAGCTAAAGCAAATCCCATTAACTGATTAACTTGCAACTGGTTACCCACAGTTTCGCTAGTCAGGAATTTTAAGATCCAGGCTACATTTGATTCCGTGTCTGGCAAATTTCCACTTTCTTGTTCACAGATAACACTTTCTAGATGTGTTCTTAATGATAGAAAGATAGGATGTTGATCTCTCCCAATTATATGGAATCTGTCAAGTAATTACCTCTTAATACAACATTGGGAGGTTTGTTTCAACATATGCAGTTCAAGTGGAAACACTAGGACGTGCACATCTTCAGCAACTGTCAAGTCCATTGGGTGTAATAGCTCCCTCACTTCCAGAGCATATAATTGCCCCCAGAGACATACACACAATGGTCAATTACTAGCTTTTATTTTTTTATTTTTTTTTTATTTTTGTATGTGTATGAATGTACTGTCTGCATGCAGGTCTGTGCACCCGTGTCGTGCAATGCCGCAGAGGTCAGAAGAGGGTCTCGGATTCCCCTGGAACTGGAGTTCTCCTGGAATTGGAGTCACAGACGGTTCTTAGCCGCCATGTGGGTGCTGGGGATCGAACCCGGGTCCTCTGCAAGAGCGTCGGTGCTCTTAACCGCTAGGCTATCTCTCCAGCCCAATTACTAGCTTTTAAAGGATACATAACATCAACTTTATATTCTATAGGAAGAACACCATTCTGTCAGAATTAAATTTCACAGACAGATAACAGGAACAGCATGTTTAATTGAAAATTTGATCTAAGAACCTTGGATTTTTATCATTTGAACTAAAATAGTATCTCTGGATGCCTGGAAAGATAGCAAAAAAAAAGACAAAATAGAAATGAGTGAAATAAAACAGCATATTTTGGACTTTGTTATCCCTTTGATTAATCATTTAAATGTTCATCTTTTATTCAGCATTGCACTGTAGTCTGTCATGAATCATTGTAAGGCAGCTACTTAAAATGAATTTTGTTTAATTTTGGTAAAATCTGTCTTGTTGCTATGGTGACAGCAATTACAAAATGAATAAAAACCAAGACCACTACATGTCCAGAGTCAAATCAATGAGGCAATACTCTGAAATCAGACATTTTATTATTTTGTTAATATTCACTGAAATAAAATTAGATTTTGCCTAAACAGTACAGATTTTCACTTTTACATTAATGCACCTCAAAGACAAAAAGAAGTACTAACAAAAGTTATTGCATAAGAGTAAGACTTTCTACACTCAGGCTCAAGTATGTTATAAAGCATTTGGTTTGACATCAAAGATTACAGTGCTAAATGTCTTTTAAAAAATATGTGTGTTCTCTCTCTCTCTCTCTCTCTCTCTCTCTTTCTCTCTCTCTCTCTCTGCCTGGGTGTGTTTGAGTGTTCTTGGGTGTATATCATTGTGCATAACTGTAGGTTAGGGGACAATTTACAGGAGTCAGTTCTCTCCTCGTACCATGCAGGTCCTGGACATAAGACAGACCATCAAGTTTATCAAGTTTGGCACCAGTTGCCTTTACCTGATGAGCCACTGGCCCAAGCAAAATGATTTCTAGAAGGCACTCACTGTATCAAATATTAAGTGAAATATATGGTTTCTTCCCTTGTGTCACTGTATACATCAAAAAATTTGGAAAAGCCTTCCATATTTTCCTTTGTCTTAAATTGATCATTACTTAGTATTTACAGTCAGTCAAAACCAGACAATCTCTATACAATGTTTGTAGGAGTTTCCCATTTGTTTCATTTTTGTTTTACAAACCCATCCTACCCAAATTCAAAATAAGTTTTCTAATGATGACAGGTTGAGCATGACTCTGGAGAATTTGAAACCTACCCAGGAACCCATGCATAGTCACAACTCTTATTATCATCAGCCACACTAGCTGCCTTGTATCCTGAAGAGAGAAGCTGATCAGAGTTTGGAGCTTCAACAACAGAGTTCACAAAGCTCCATCTGCTTTCATACACTATGAGAAGTTTGTGAATCTGTTTCTTGCCAGATGCTGCAGTTCTTTAGGATTGAAGATGAATTGCTGAATTCTGAAAGAATAAGATATAATGAAACCCAGTAGTTTTGATAACTCATTGAAAAGAATGAAACATTATTCCTTCACTGTTCTTCTAAAATAGTACTATGCTTTAAAATATGGAAAAGGTATGAAAGGAATGCTATTGTACACCATTTTACCCATTTGGAGAAATGATAGATAAGTATAACTAGCACAAGTGTCAATTTCATTAAAGAATGTAAAACAAAGTGGAGGTATCAGACCTGAAGATGAAATGTTGAGTTTAGGGAAACCCCAGCTGTGATGGGAATCATTGGAGCTCCTCTGTTCTCTTATTGTGTGTTTAGTGCACGTGTAGCTCTGTGCGTGTGTGTGTGTGTGTGTGTGTGTGTGTGTGTGTGGCATGATTTGTGTTCATTCTATGAGTGTGGGTACATATGTAGAATCAGAGGACAACCTTGGCTATCAGTCCTTGAGTGGGGCAGGGTTTCTTCCTCACCTGTGCACACAACAGCTCCCTAGCACACAAGCAGAGGAAACTCCTACCTCTGCATCCCACCTGCCTTAGGACCAATGGTATTTACAGTTGCAGGCTTTTTATATAAGGTTTTTATATAAGGTTTTTATATAAGGTTTCTGGGGATCTAAATTTTGCCTTCCTGTTTATAGCAAATGTGAAGCCTGGACATGTTAGCTAGATAGTGATTGTAGCCAAATATTTTCATCCAAAAAGACCTTCAAAGATTCAAAGATTCCCTCTTTTTTGAAAAACAGCAACAAAAATCATCCCAGGATCCAGAAGAGAAAAACTTTACTTTATTACAAAGCACTCATCTCCAGCCTCTGAATGTGTCACACCCCTTTGATCACTGCCCCCTTACCCTAGAAATTAACATACATTTTATTTTTATTTTTCTTCTCTAACATTAAAAATGCATTGCAATGAATAACATATCAGGGCTGTGTATAAAATTAAACCACCCACATCTTCTTTTAAATGTTTGTTCTTCGGCAGAGATCCTCTGAGGAAAACACATTGAAAGGATGAACAGTAATTTAATTTTTTATCATAAGCATTAGTGACAAATAAAGGACCAAAGTCCTTTTCAGTGCTACAGGAAAAGGATGAGATTGTCATCAAGGGAAAAGGCCTTCGGGTAGACTGCTGGGTCATGCCTGTTCTTTTCTCTTTCAAGTAGAGAAAAATCACATGATTGATATGCAGTCTCTGAATCTCTTATATACATATAAATCACAAGTAGCAAATGCATTGAATATACTTGCTCTATTTTTTATAATATTAGACATTGAACAGCTTTAAAATGAAATGACTAAACAGCATTTTCATTGAAATATGAATCTAAAATTTAAAACTTCATTGTTTGCCAGTGTCTCTTGAAGTATGAAAAACTGAAACAAGAAAAGGATCTATTGTCAAGTTAGACTGCTAATTAACTGTCTAATGTAACTGAGGATAGTGCTATCCTGACAGGTACCCAAAGTCATAGCAATATGTGATGCTTGTACATTAATTCCTTTATTTTAGCCAAAATAAAGTTTAAGAAGCCTAATATCCACTGCAAGTTAAAAGCAATAAAACATTTTTCCCAGTCATTGCTTTAGAATTCTGAAACACTATTGAAAAGAAGATTAAAAATTAAAACATTATCATATTTTTCTAAAGGAAATTTAAAAGTCACCTTATATACAAATGACATATTACTAGAATCAACCATTTTTGATTTATGAATATTGAAAAAAATATTTAATTGAGAAAGCTTCACAGTCTAAGAAAATGTATCCAAGATCCAGGTGGCAATAACTTCATTAAACAATTAAAAATTAAGTTGTTTATCTAGGCTCATGTTGGAAACTCCATTTAGTTAACTGCCATGGCCCTCAGTTGTAGACACAGATTTAGGAATGAAAGGAATAGTAGCAATAGCTATTTTCATAATCCAGAGTCTTCTTTTTTTATCTTTATTTTTTTATTGGTGCTTTGTACATTTCATACATCATTTTCCAATTCAGATCAGGCATATTTCCCTTTCCCTTCTCCCCTACCCCCACCCCATCCCAGATCATGCATTTTGCCATAACTGTCCTGCATCTTTCTCTCAGTTTTTTTTTTTCCATTTTTTAGCTATAATTGATGATCCATGAGTACAAGCATCCTTCATATGAGACCAATTTGCAGGCTGTTGTGCCCAAACCTCCACAGCCCCACCATCCAGCAGGGGTTGAGGGGTTGTATGTTCAATCAAGTTGATCAAATGAGTGTCCAGACTACATTGCTGTGGTTTCACCATTCACCCCAATCGCAGCCCTTACAATTCTACCACGCCCTCTCTTCCTCAGATTGTTCCCTAGGCTTAGGAAAGGGGCACAGGTGGATGAGAAGCAAAACAGTCCACTCTCTCTGGAGCTGTTGTCTTGGACTCTGGTCAATTCTGGCTGTTTCCTTTCATGGGCTGACAGTTTGTCCAGAAATAACCATTCGATCCTACTAATGAAGAACAAGCAATTAGATATATAGGTATTTAAGCAGCACTAATAGTTATGGTAGGTTACTTTAGCATAGACACATGTTTGGATATGTTAATCCATGAATTACAATTTTCCCCCCTGTTAAATATGACAGGGTCTTACTGTGGCTTATAACATCTCCTAACCTGTAGAGGATGTAAGCTTGTGGCATCAGCCATGGGTTATTTCTCCAAGGGGAGAGCCAATAGCCAATTAGATTTGGGATATACAGGCACATGGCTGCCTCTGCTGCACAGTATTTCCAGGCAGGTGAGGTGTAGCTGGTGCTGACGGTGGAGTCTTGCTTGACTCAGGGAGACCCATATTTGCTTTATTGGTTTAGTGGCCTTTGGTAACACTCTCTGGCATTCCAGAGGCCATCTGTACACTTGCATGTGTGGTCTCAATACATCCCTCCCATGTTAACGTCAGGTCTTCGGCAGCAGGGTCTTATTGCCTCTCCTCCTGTAGGTATCCCAACTTAGAGGCAAGGAGCCCTTACCTTTTGTGGGGCCTTGGATCCCCTGGCCAACATCCACCTGGTAGAACAATCCATTGCTGATGTCAGAGCTCCTGTATTAATATATTTTGCCTGAGTGCATAGCCCTAGGACTTTAGTATTATATTTGGTTCTGAACAGAGAGTAATCCCTTCCACAGTTCCCATGTCTAGTAGTCAATTAAAGAAAGCAGTTTTACCGGTTTTATAAGAGATCACCTCTACAATAGTTGTCTCCAATTTACAGTTGGGGAGCGACCTCATCATTGTCATATTTCTCCTTGTTCTATGGGTGGGAAGGCAAGGAAGTCTCTCATATCAGAACCTTTGTGGCACCTAGAAGGTAAGTTTCATTAGGACTCATTATAACTAGTTGTTACATGTAGGATCCACAGAGGGGTTCGATGTTTATGGCAATCTGAGGCTTTTCTTCCTTTGAATGTTCAGACGGGTCAGCCTTTCCGTTGCCACTTTTTGGTACATCCTACTCAATGCAAACCTGTATCTTTTCTTTCTCAGCCGTTAAGTTGGTGACGTTTTGTCCTGTTGGAACAAACAAATCTTTTCCCATAGTTAGTTTTAAGATTTGAATTGCAGGGGTTTGATGAAAAGGTTTCATGTCTTTCTGTATCCCCCCCCCTTTTTTTTTAGCGTATGAGTCTCCAGAAGATAGTTGTATTATACATGACTATAGGGTGGAGTCAAGGCATAGATTTCATCAAATTCACCCATGTTGTTTTGGGTGACTATATATGATTAACTTGGGAAGCAAACTTAATTTTTACGTTAAATCATCTTAAAGAGAATGCTACAAGGTGATACTGTACAACAGAGAAATTATAGAGAACATTTGTATGTGTCAATCCCAAAGTTCTTGCTCTACAGATTTTATGTAAAGCAAATGTGGGCAACAGCGAATTATATCTCCATTTAATTCAGATGCATTACCATTTTTATCAGATTCTGTAAACCAATGTTGTTTAATATACACATGTTTACTTTTACTTTTACTAAGTCCTAAAACACCATGTGTCCTGTAGACAGTGTCTAGGCGAAACTGGGTACTTGCTGAGCTCACGTCAATTAAATATGCCTTAATCGAATATACACCCGTGTCCCTCTCCCACCCATCCCCCCTTTCCAATTCACCATTTCAGTCCATTTTCTGATGCAGTCTTTCTGTTGTTCTTTTACTATGCCTCCCTCTCCATGAGAAATATTTATATCTGGGTTGTTGGTACTAGCATCCACATATGAGGGACACCATTTGTCGTTTGTTTTTCTGGGACTGTGTTACTTCACTTAACATAATGTCTTCCAGCTCCATCCATTTACCTGCAAATTTCATGATGTTGTCCCTCTTTACTGCTGCATAGTATTCCATTGTATACATGTACCACATTTTCTCTATCCACTCGTCAGTTGAAGGGCACCTGGGCTGGTTCCAGCTTTTTGCTATTGTGAACAGAGCTGCAATAAACATAGCTGTGCATGTATCTTTGCAGTAAGTTGTGTCTTGTGGGTATATACCCAGGAGTGGTATGACTGGGTCAAATGGAAGGCTCATTTTGAGTCTTCTAAGGGTTCTCCACACTGCTTTCCATAGTGGCTGTACAAGTTTACATTCCCACCAGCAATGGATGAGTGTTCCCCTTTCCCCACAACCTCTCCAGCACTTGGTATCATTCGTGTTCCTGATCCTAGCCAGTCTTATTGGAGTAAGGTGATATCTCAGAGTGGTTTTAATTTGCATTTCCTTAATTATCAGAGATGTTGAACACTTCTTAAGATGTTTCTCGGCCATCTCTAACTCCTCCTCTGTGAAGTCTCTATTCAGATCTTTGCTCCATCTTTTGAATGATTCATTTGTTTTCTTTCTTCTTTGTTTTTTGAGTAGCTTGTATACTCTGGAAATTAATGCTTTGTCAGATGTATCTGCTGTGAAGGTTTCCTCCCACTCTGTGGGTCTTCTCCTCACTTCCTTTATTGCTTCCTTTGATGTACAGAAGCTTTTGAGTTTAATGAGGTCCCATTTGTCAATTGTCGATCTTATTTCTTGTGCAGCTGCTGTCTGATTTAGGAAGTCTTTTCCTACACCTATGTCTTGTAGTCTGCTGCCAAGCTTCTCTTCTATCACCTCCAGAGTTTGGGGTTTCACGTTGAGGTCTTTGGTCCATCTGGAGTTGACCTTTGTACAAGGTGAGAGGTAGGGGTTTAATTTCATTCTTCTACAAGTGGTGATCCAGTTTTGCCAGCACCACTTGCTGAAGATGCTGTCTTTCTTCCATTGTGTCTTCTTGGCCCCCTTGTCAAATATGAGGTGGCTGAAATTGTATGAGCTCAGGTTTGGATCTTCAGTTTTATTCCATTGGTCAACTGGTCTGTTTTTGTGCCAGTACCAGGCTGTCTTTATGACTATAGCCCTGTAGTATAGTTTGATGTCTGGTATAGCGATCCCCCCTGTATTGCTCTTTTCACTCAGGGTTGCTTTGGCTATTCGGGGTCTTTTGTTTTTCCAAATGAAATTGAGGATTTTTTTTTCCAAGCCTGTGAAGAAACTCTTGGGGATTTTGATTGGGATCGCATTAAATCTGTACACTAGTTTGGGTAGGATGGACATTTTTACTATATTTATTTTCCCAATCCATGAGCATGGGAGGTTTGTCCATCTTCTGATGTCTTCCTCAATTTCCTTTTTCAGGGGTTTAAAATTTTTGTTGTAGAGATCCTTGGTGTCTTTGGTTAGGTTTGTTCCTAGGTATTTTATTGTTTTTGAGGCTATTGTGAGTGGGAAGGTCTCCTTGTAGTCCTTCTTCAATTGCTTGTTGTTGGTGTACAGAAAGGCTACTGATTTTTCTAGGTTTATTTTGTATCCTGCCACTTTACCAAAGCTCTTAATCGTTTCTAGGAGTTTTCTGGTGGAGTTCTTAGCATCCCTTAGGTAGACAATCATATCATCAGCAAAAAGGGATAGCTTGACTTCCTCTTTTCCAATTAGAACTCCTTTAATTTCCTTTTCTTGCCTTATTGCCCTAGCTAGGGTTTCTAGCACTATATTGAAGAGGAGTGGTGACAGGGGGCAGCCTTGCCGAGTTCCTACCTTTAAGGGGAATGCTTCTGTCATTTCCCCATTTAGGATGATATTGGCTGTGGGTTTTCTGTATATGGCTTTGATTACATTGAGGAATGATCCCTCCAGACCAATTCCCTCCAGGACTTTAAACATGAAAGGATGCTGGATTTTGTCAAAGGCTTTCTCCGCATCAATTGAGATGATGGTGTGGTTTTTGTCCTTCAGTCCATTGATATGTTTGATGATGTTTATTGATTTTCGTATGTTGAACCATCCCTGCATGTCTGGTATGAATCCAACTTGGTCATGGTGGATGATTTTCTTGATGTGAGTCTGTATGCGATTTGCCAGAATCCTGTTTAGAATTTTGGCATCTGTGTTCATTAGGGAGATGGGTCTATAGTTCTCCTTTTTGGTTGTATCTTTCCCTGGTTTTGGTAGTAGCGTAATGCTGGCTTCATAGAAGGAATTTGGGAGAAGTCCCTCCATTTGTATCCTTCTAAACAATTTAAGTAGTAATGGTTGTAAGTCTTTACGAAATATTTTATAGAATTCTGCCGTGAATCCATCCGGGCCTGGGCATTTTTTGGTTGGGAGGCTACTTATTACATCTTCGATTTCTTCCTGTACTATTGGTCTGTTTAGGCTGTCGATCTCTTCTTGGTTGAGCTTTGGTGATTCCCAGGATTTCAGATATTCATCCATTTCTTCTAGGTTTTCAAACTTAGTAGAATATAAGTTTTTGAAGTAGTCCCGTATGATTGTCTGGATCTTTTCATTGTCTGTTGTGATATTTCCCCTTTCATCACAGATTCTATTGATTTGGAGTTGTTCCCTCTTTCTTTTGGTTAACTGGGCTAGAGGTCTGTCTATCTTGTTTATTCTCTCAAAGAACCAGCTTTTGGATTCATTGATTTTTTGTATGGTTTTCTTTGTTTCTATTTCATTGATCTCTGCTCTGATTTTTGTTATTTCTTCTTGTCTGCTCCGTTTAGGGTTCATTTGTTGTTGTTTCTCAAGTATTTTTAGCTGCAGTGTTAGGTCATTCACTTGTGTTCTTTCTGTTTTTTTAATGTAGGCACTTAGAGCTATAAACTTCCCTCTTAGGATTGCTTTTAAAGTGTCCCATAGATTTTGCTGTGTTGTTTTATCATTGTCATTCAGTTCCAGGAATGTTTTTATTTCTTTCTTTATTTCTTCCTTGACCCACTCATTATTCAGGAGAGTGTTGTTTAGTCTCCATGTGTTCCTGTAGGTTGTAGGGTTTATTCTGGTGTTGATATTGAGTTTTATTGCACTGTGGTCTGATAGAATGCATGAGATTATTTCAATCTTTTTATATTTGTTGAGTTTTTCCCTGTGTCCCAGTATATGGTCTATTTTGGAGAATGTTCCATGAGGTGCTGAGTAGAAAGTGTATTCTCTGGTGTTTGGGTGAAATATTCGATAGATGTCTGTGAGGTCCATTTGGTGTATTGTGTCATTTAGTTCAGATGTCTCTCTGTTTATCCTTTGTCCTGTTGATCTGTCTAGGGGACTTAATGGGGTATTGAAGTCCCCTAGTATTAGTGTGCTGGGGTTAATCTGTGCCTTGAGATCCTGAAGAATTGTCTTTATAAAGTTTGGTGCACCGGTGTTTGGTGCATATATATTTATGATTGTGAAATCTTCATCGTCAATTGTTCCTTTAATAAAGATGTAATGGCCCTCTTTGTCTCTTTTGATTTCTTTTGCTTTGAAGTCTATTTTGTCTGATATTAGAATAGCCACACCCGCTTTCTTTTTGGTACCATTTGCTTGGAATACTTTCTTCCATCCCTTCACCTTAAGTTGGTGCCTATCCTTGAAATTGAGATGGGTTTCTTGTAGACAGCATATAGATGGGTTTTGTTTCCTAATCCATTCTCCCAGTCTATGCCTTTTGATTGGGGAGTTTAGCCCATTAATATTTAAGGTTATAATTGAAAGATGGATGTTGCTTCCTTTCACTTTATTATCCATTTGGACTTCTAGCCTTTGATTTTGCTCCTATGGTTATGTTTTTATTAGTTTCTTTTCCTAGGTGTTTGAGGATTGTTGCTCCTCTCTTCTGCCCTTTGAATTGCTTCAAGTATTTTATGAAGAGTTGGTTTTCCAGACATGTATTCCATCATCTTGTTTATGTCATGGAAGATTTTTCTCTCTCCTTCAAGTATAGTCGACATTTTTGCTGGGTAAAGTATTCTGGGTTGGCATCCGTAGTCCCTTAACACTGGGAATGCTTTGCTCCATGTTCTTCTTGCTTTCATGGTTTGAGGCGAGAAGTCAGTTGTAATTCTGATGGGTTTCCCTTTGTATGTGACTTGTTTTTCTTTTGTAGCCCTCAGAATTTTGTCTTTATTTTGGGCATCTAGCATTTTAACTATAATATGGCGTGGGGTGTTTCTTTTCTGATCTTGTCTGTTTGGGGTCCTATGTGCTTCTTGTATTTGAATGGGTTTGTCTATTTTTAGTTTGGGGAAGTTTTCATCTATTATTCTGTTGAAGATCTGATCAATACTATTCTCTTGAGATTCTTCTCCTTCCTCTATTCCTATGATACGGACGTTTGACCTTTTCATAGTGTCCCATATTTCCTGGTTGTTCCACGTTTGTGTATTTTTAAATTTTTCATAGTCTTTATTTGAGCTTTTTAATTGCTCTGTGTTATCTTCCAGATCTGATATTCTTTGTTCTGCTTCCTCCATTCTACTTCTGAGGCTTTTTCCTTTCCTTTCTTCTTGATTGAATGTGTGTTCTAATTCCTTTTTCATTTCATCCTGTGTTTTTTTTAGTACTTCCATTTCCTTTTTGAGCTCCTCAATCTCTTCTTGGTGCTTCTCAATCTCTTCTTGGTGCTCCTTACTTCGTTGGTTGGCTTCCTTTTTCAGTGTTTCTACTTCCTTTCGGAGTTTGTTTTTTTCTCCCTCTAGTTCTTTCTGGAGTTTGTTGGTCTGTTCCTTTAGTTCTTTCTGAAGTTTGTCATTGTATCCCTCTAGGTCCTTTTTGAGTTTTTCATTCTCTCTCTTTAGTTCTCTATATTCTTTATTTTTTTCTCCCTCTAGTTCTTTCCGGAGTTTGTCAATCTGTTCCTTTAGTTCTTTCTGATGTTTGTCATTGTATCCCTCTAGGTCCTTTTTGAGTTTTTCATTCTCTCTCTTTAGTTCTCTGAATTCCTCTTTATGTTCTTTAATTTCTCTGCATAGGTCTGCAATTATTCCTCTAAGATCTGTTCCTTGGGTCTCCTCCAAGGGGTTCCCATTGTAGCTGTCTCCTACAGGTTTGGTAGAGCTTCGTGCAGGATTATCCTGTGCCTTTCCCATGTTGTCCCTTCGTCGTGTCCCTGGCATGTGGGCTTCCCTTTTGTGGTTTAGATCACAAATAGCGGATGGTTTTGCTTTCCTCCTTCAGATGCCTTTTTTTTGTTGTTGTTGTTCCCTTTCCTCCTCCTTGTTTATGAAGTATGGACTTGTCTACTTTTCAATTTTGCTGCTATATTGGATATTGAAAGCCAAAGCACTCTTCTCTTCTTGTTCCAGGTGACTTCTGGGTAGCCGCCCCAAAGGTGCAGCAGCTCTGGCTCTGTCCCGACTCTCCAGACCCTCTGGCCCAGCGCCCGGGTCCCGCACAAAGGCCATAATCCAGAGTCTTCTAACCAGCACCTCATTTCTTCTTTTCTCTTTTTACCCTTGAATGGAGGTCCCCAAATTTCTTCTCTTCAAGGCTCCTTTAGTATCTAGGTTTTTTTTTTTTTTTGAGACAAGTTTGGCAATTACAGAGAAGACAGGCATCTGAACTTGCTTAAATATCAGATCTCTTTGACAAAGATACCAAAACCACACATCGCACAGAGGACAGAGCATATTCAGCGAATGGTTCTGGTCAAGCTGGACAGCTACATGTAGAGGAATGAAACTAGATCTCTAGCTCTGAACCTGCACAAACCTCAACTCCAAGTGGATCAAAGACCTCAACACCTGATACCTTGAATCTGATAAGGAGAAAGGATATATTGGAACTTATAGACACAGGAAAGAACTTTCTTAACAGGACCTGTATAGCACAGGCATTAAGACCAACAATTAACAAATGGGACCTCATGTAACTAAAAAGCTTCTGTATGTCAAAAGACACCATCATTTGAGTGAAGAGGCAACCTACAGAACTGGGAAAAAACACTTCACTGCCTATACATCTGACAGAGCGTTAGTATCTAAAATACACAACTCAAAATTTAAAGTTAGGGTATAGAACTAAACAGAAAAGTTGTTCTTAAATGATGAAACACAACTTGTTAAGAAATCAGCTGCCAAGGATATAGAAAAAAAAGAGAACCTTGTTCACTATTGGTGAAAGTACAAATTGGTGCAGCCTTCATGAAAATCATTGTGGTTGTTCCTTAAAAAGCTAAAAATAGGGGCTGGAGAGATGGCTCAGCGGTTAAGAGCACTGACTGCTATTGCAGAGGACCAGGGTCGATTCCCAGCACCCACATGGCAGCTGAGAACCATCTATAACTCCAGTTCCCAGGGAATTTGATGCCCTCTTCTGACCTCTGCAGCATGGCATTGCACAACACAGGTGTACCAACCTACAAGCACACATTACACTCATACACATAGAAAATAATATTTTTTAAAATGCTAAAAATAGATCAACCACATGATCCAGACATGAGCATGTATGCAAAGGACTCTGTAGAGTTCTACAGAGATAACTGTTTCCTCCATGCTTATAGCTTGCCTAGTCACAATAGCCCAGAAATGGAAACAATGCAAATGTCAACCAAGTGATAAATGGATAAGTATAGTATATTTACATAATGGAATATTATTCAACCATTAAGAAAAATGAAAATAGCTGAGGGTGGGGTGCAGGCTTTTTAATCTCAGCACAGGGAAGGCAGAGGCAGGCAGATCGCTGTGAAATTGACACCAGCCTGATCTACATAGTGAATTCTAGTCCAACTTGGGCATCAGGAACATCCTCTCTCAAAGAAAGAAATAGAGAAGGAAGGAAGGAAGGAAGGAAGGAAGGAAGGAAGGAAGGAAGGAAGGAAGGAAGGAAGATAAGAAAGAAAGATGGGTGGAATTAGTCCCTTTCTTTCTTTCTTGACGTTTCCGTAGGTGAATGTGACAGGAAGAGCTGTTTCAACTTCCTGACTGCACTTCCCTCCAATGATGGACTGTAACTTGGAATTGTGAGCAAAAATAAACTCTTTCTTCCATAAGTTTCTTTTTTGTCAAGGTATTTTATCACAGTACCAGACAGGCAACAAGGACAGAAGGACTATGGGAGAGTTCAAGGAAATTGGGATAAATGGATGTAATTAGATATGATCATCCTAAGGGAGGCAACTCAGACACGGAAAGACAAGTGTCACACATTCTCTCCCATAAGTGATTACTAGCTTTCAGTATTTAGATAGGTATGTTTCCTCTGGAAAACCCATAGCTGTCAGGAAACTAGTAAGAGTCCATTTTAGGTGATTTCTGGGGAGATAGAATGCAGCATCGTAATGGGAAGGAGAGTAACAGGAAGGGCTGAGTGGAGTGGAAATGAGAGGGCGTGGCAACGGAGGGAGTATGGAGCCATAACAAGCACCGAAGGCCTTTGAAGCCTACTGTGAAAGCTTCTCTCAGTATATATGTAAGCAATATAAAAAAGCTTAATTAATTGTAGTTATCCTATAACAAGAGTTCAGTGGCCCCAGCAGACCCCACAGGCTAGTAAATGAAAACCCAGTGCCAGCAATGGACCCCTTCTTTCAGAGTTGTTGACCAGAGACATCCCATAGACCCTCAGACAACAATGGCTATCGTCATTGCACTTGGTTACCAGTCAGAACTTGAAAGTATGACACTGTTGCTAAAGACATTGCATACCTGAGTTGCAAAACAATCACAGAGGAATCAAGTAGTACTGAAACTGAAGCTTCATTTCTTCTGGCGAGTGTTCATAGAATTAGAAGGTGCTATACATGTTAGTAGCAGGGACAGGAAAGCATCAACCTTACCCAGCCTGTGAACTCTACAAACTATGATAGCAACTGGCCTGGCAAAACATGCCCAATGGCACAATAATGTCACGAATATTATGGGAGTACAACCTTCTAATTGGATTTAAGATCCACGTTACAACAGGTAGTCCACACTTGACCCTGTTATCAGGGCCAAAACCCTGTGCCTAGATAGGTAATAAGCCACAGGAGAGTGCCTACTGTGATCATTGTGCTAAGTAGATATAATATTAAACTGACTCCTGATGACTTACTGTTTTACCAGTAGATTAGTGCATCTTTCAACTCTCACCAGAGAAGGTTCTTCTTGCAGCAGACAATGATTAGTGCAGAGACCCACAAATGATCAACACCCAAAGAATACGACCGCAGAGTGCTCAGCTCTAGATGGCACACATGTATCATGCTTTCTTTTCCCCAGGCTCAAGGATCATTATGGAAGACGAGACAGAAAGATTATAAGATCCAGAAGTGGTAGACGAATACAAGTGCACTGTCTGTACACCACAGGGTAGTTCCACATATGAACTCACAGTGTCTGTAACAGCAGGCCCAAGAGCTGTGCAATCCTAAGCCACACAGGAGCCCAGCATGCATGAGGGAGGTGCAGGAAGCCCTAGTCCTAGCTGAGGATCTATTACCAACTGACGGGTGCTGAGAGGATAATAAGTTGACCAGAATTCAGGAGCATTTGGGGGGGCATGGACTGGATTTTATAGACCTTTAAAAACTATTTTTTTAGAGTAAAGGTCAGTTAATAATGGAGAACATGGAGTGGAGGAATGTAGTGCGGAGAAGGGTTGGCGAAGGAGGAGGGGCTCTCAACACGATCAAAATACATTGTATGAAATTCTGAAGTCAATAAAAATATTCTAAATATACCACACCACATCATTAGCTACCCAATGAAAACCTTACATTATTTTCAACATTCTGTGTTCATGAAACGTTAACATTCATATGTAGCTTGATGCACTGGCTTTTAATGGTGTGCTTTTATCTTTTAGCCAGTGAGCTATGCAGGCCCCTGGGTGTTTTGCAATCATGGCAAACATTACACTTCACTGCACGGGGAGAGACAACATGTACACCTATTAAAACCTATTAAAACCTGTTTTATTGCACAGTTTCCAAGATTTACATAAAATAGGAGCGATGACATGGAAGGAATAATCTTCAGGTCAATTTTTAAGCAGCGAAGTAACTGAAGTCAGATGCAAGATTTCAATCTAGTTGGCTGTGATTTTTTTTTTTTCTCACTCTCTCTTCAGTAAGGAATGATTGTAATGATAACCTGATCCGGAGTTTAATATAAAGAAAAAAAAAAAAAAAGGTTGAGTTGTGTATTATTCCTAATCAACAGCGCCACCTTCTGTCTGCCTTGGGAAAAGAATAGCTAGCTGTACCCTAACTCAGGTTTTAGACAAATGATGTAAATTCCATTGAAGTCAAATCACTTAGAAACTGAAAACTGTATTTTTAAGACAAATGAACTACAAAAATGTCTAATCAGAGTTTAGAGTCCCCAGTATAGCTCTGCAGAGCTGCTGTGTTCCCGCGGTATCCTTTCAACTACCCTTTTCACATGGAAATTCTCCAAGAGAGCATCTACCTGCTCCATAACCTACATGTTTTACAGAAAAGAGCTACCACATGAATGATTTCTAAAAGCTTGTATCAAATCTTGTAGTGGTCTTCATCTGAATGTCACATTAAAGGAAAAATAAGTTGATCTAGGGGGTAAAAATAATCACATAACTGATTTGAGCAGGCATACATTCCAAATAAAAGCTACATGAAACACACAGTCCTTCTGTTCTGCTCTCTGTTTCAGGCAATTGAAATAACTGAAGCCTTGAGCCATTAAAACATTTACAAAGATAATTTGAGGCTGTACTCATAAAATACATGAAGTATTGCAATGAACTGCGATGTAGGTAGAATGGGGAAGGATCACAACATGAGTCCAGGTCTTATTAATATGTATCTGGGCAAGTCTACAAAAAGGGAACACGGTCTCTTCACAAGTCTGTCCTTGACAGAGCTAGGTAAAGTTCCCTTGCAGTGAAATGATCTCAGGTGCCACAACATGTCTCCTGGGATGACACTGGAGGGTGATTTGACTTTCCTCCTCACGTCTGCCTCGTCTGCCTTACAAATGATTCACTGGCAGAAATGAAGGAAGACATGGTGCTAAAATGTTAGCATGGTAACATAAGCATGCTGATCTCTCTCTCTCTCTCTCTCTCTTATATATATATATATATACTATATAATATAATTACTATTATATATATATATATACATCAGAGAGAGAGAAAGAGAGATTTTCTCTCTCTAAGCTTCTCATATATGCCTGTGCATCTTGAAATCATGTAGACTCAAGTCTAGGGCTGGTGGCTCTATCTGGCCAAAGAGCTGTGCTTTTTGCAGAAACAGCATAGTGGAAGATATTTTGGGTGAATCAATTTGAAAAGTATCCTAGTAAGACTTGTGAAAGATGTGATGACCAGAGTGCACAGACGATTCATAAGAAAGGGGTAGTCTGCGAGAGAGAGAGAGAGAGAGAGAGAGAGAGAGAGAGAGAGACTAAACGAGCATGCCCTCTGACTATAGTTCTATAGCTCTCGCTTTCAAAAGTGAGAGTAATAAAAATCTAGGTATAAACACAGTAGGTTCAGTTCTGAGGAAAATGGAGAAAGGACACAGATCAGTGGAATTTTATATTTCTTCAAAGACCTTAAATCATTTAATCATGCTTTTCATTCCTTTATAGAGCTAAAACTCAGTAGAAATTTATGAGAGAATTGAAGATGGATTCTTGGATAGAAAGAGAATTTTCTCTACCAAAGATACTTACATTGTCTCTAAAGCCAGACAAATTTCACTAGATAGTTAAAACACCTATCCATCTACTTTTGTTTAGATAAGTAGTCCTTGATGGTATTAAGGTGTGATTTTTTTCACTTGCCTGAAGACAGGGAAGAGAGTAAATGATCTTCCATCCCCTTCCTATCTGTGATTCTATTTGTTAAATTGATTAAAACTTGCTAAATAAACAAGTTCCAATTAGAGTCAGTAAGTCTTCTGGTAAATGAGTGGTAAAATACTGCTCAGGCCCTAAAGTCATTGATTCCAGAGGACCATGGCACAGAGTCACTGTACCTGTACATGCTCAAGGAACTGAAAATACAGCTGAGTGTGATAGGTACACCTTCAATCCCAGCCCTTGGGAGACTGAGTGGGGAGAATAGTTTGAAGTCAGCCAACATTACAAAGTAAACGTCTATGTTAAATACCTCCATCACTAAAAACACCAAAGCTGTGCTAAGTAGAGAACCTCACATGTTCTAAAAAAAATTTCAATGGCAAAAATGAAAAAAATAGAGTCCTTACAGATGTTTTGATCATTAACATTCAAAACCATTAGAAAATTATTTAAAGGTCTTGAGAGATGGCTCAACAGGTAAGAGTGCTGGCTATTCTTCCTGAGAATTCACGTACTGTTTCCAGGATCCACATGGTGACTAACAACCAGCCTGAACTCCAGTGACAAGGGATATGATGCCCTCTTCTGGCTTCTGTGGCCATTGTACTGGTGCACTTACATACATGCAGGCAAACATTTATACACATTTAAAAATTATTAATTGATTGATTAATATTTTGGCTCTTTTGGGACTGGATATCCCTGTTGCCCCAGCCAGCCTGGAATCACTGAGTAGACTAGTTGGCCTCTCTCACAAGGCCTGTTCTGCCTCCTGAGTACTTGGATTAAAGGTATGCTCAACTAAGCCTGGTTAATTTTTAAAAACATTTAAAGGATGTGATGCTGGATAGACTGACCAAGCTCCAGGGGATGAAAAAGCATTTAGGGACACAAATTAGACTCAATGGGCTTTTAAGGCAATAATAGAAGACATGAAATCATGCAGGGCATAGTAAGAGTTGCAGAAAGGGGAAGGGTTTGAATATGATCAAAATGCATTGTACTTCAGAGACTGGATGTTGAGCAATGGAGCTGGATATGACCTGGAACCCACCACCCCTGAAGGCTAGCCCTCATAGCTGAGGAGAGCAGTATGCAAGCCTCTAAGGGAGGTCATCAATAGATGGTCCAACATCAGCCTCAAGATCAAATATCCACATCAGTGACAGGACAATATATAACACCAGTGCAATAGCAGCACTTCTGTCTTGGAGGGAATCAATAGCTAACCAATTGGACCTAAAGCCCACTCAGTGGAGTGAAACCCATGTGTAGTGTTGGGTTTTTTTTGTTTATTTGTTTGTTTGTTTGTTTGTTTGTTTGTTTGTTTGTTTTGGTCTTTTTCAGACAGGGTCTCCTTTTAGTCTCAGCTGTCCTGGAACTCACTATGTATACCAGGCTGGCCTTGAAATCACAGAGATCTGCCTGCCTCTGCTTCCCAAGTGCTGGGATAAAAGGAGCGTGCCACCACACCCAGTTCATGTGTTGTATTGTTAACATAGCCAGATGCACACATCTGGAGAAGTCACAGATCTTAGAGAGTTCCACAAGGTAGACACATCCCTAGGCTAAAGTAAAATTTTACTAACTACAAAAGAAGTATCCTTATATTTACAGACAAATATCCCAGACACTACTCAGAAAAGAAGCTTCTTTTGCTCCAAATGAGAAGCAAAAGAAGGTGTGACCACAACTGGAAATACTCAGACATGGTCTGTGAATGCCTCACACCTAACCAACATATCTACCATGCAATCTCTACACACAAGATCCAAGCATCATAGAACAAGGATCCAAGAAGGCATTAACTACCTCTTTGCACTCATTAAGGAAGCTCCTCTATGCAACAGAAGACCAACAAAAAGGGCCTGAATGGCCAAACTGTGAAGATTGGGAATCCACAGAGTGTGGTTCCTTAGACAGGCTGTCCATATTCAGCTTCACCCACCCAGGGCTCAGGGAACATTGCATAAGAGCAGGCAGAAAGATTGTAAGAGCCAGTAAGGTGATGCAAGATCGAAAGGAAATAAATCCTACAAGCTCCTGGAACCCAGTTCATATGAACCTACAGCATCGTTATCAGCATGCACAAGACCCATGTAAGGTCTGCTGCACAAAAATCTCAGCACACAACTGTAGAAATGAGTAGCAGAGCTAAAACTTAACTGAGGAAATATTGCAGTAGAAGGTGGTCAGGTGAGGAAGAGCTGATCTTCTTTAGGAAATCCACTCTGGGTTTATTGTATATGGCTTTAATTGTGGTGAGGAATGTTCCCTCTAATCCAATTCCCTCCAGGACTTTAAAAATGACAGCATGTTGAATTTTGTTGAAGGCCTTTTCTGCATCAATTGAGATACCAGTGTGGTTTTTGTCTTTCAGTCCATTTATGAGCTTTATGACATTTATTGATTTATGCATGTTGAACCATCCCTGCATCTCTGGTATGAATCCAGCTTGGTCATGGTGGATGATCTTTTTGATATGTGCCTGTATGCAGTTTGCAAGTATTTTGTTGAGAATTTTTGCATCTATGTTTATTAGTGAAATGGGTCTATAGTTTTCTTTTTTGGTTGTATCTTTGCCTGGCTTGGGTATTAGAGTGATGTTGGCTTCATAGAAGGAATTTGGGAGATTTCCTTCTGTTTCTATCCTCTTGAATAATTTAAGTAGTAGTGGCTGTGAGTCTTCTTTAAATGTCTTATAGAATTCTGCCATGAATCCATCATCTGGACCTGGGCTTTTTTTTACTTGGGAGGTTTTTTATTATAGTTTCCATTTTCTCCTTTATTATGGGTGTATTCAAGCTGTTGATCTCTTCTGGGTTAAGTCTTGGTGGATTCCATGATGTCAGTTAGTCATCCATTTCTTACTTTTTCAAATTTAGTAGAGTGTAGGTTTTTGAAGTATTCCCTAACATTGTCTGCATCTTTTCAGTATCTGTTGTGATGTTTCCCTTTTCATCTCGAATTTGGTTGATTTGGAGTTGCTCTTTCCTTCTTTTAGTCAGTTGGGCTGGAGGTCTATCTATCTTTTTTATCCTTCAAAGAACCAGTTCTTGCAACCCACACCCAGTATTATGCTAAATGGGGAAAAACTAGAAGCATTCCCTTTAAAGTCAGGAACCCAGCAAGGGTGCCCCCTATCCCCCACTCCTCTTCAATATACTGCTTGAAATGCTCATGAGAGCAATAAGACAAGAAAAGGACATCAGAGGAGTACTAATTTGAAAAGAGGAAGTCAAGCTATCCCTTTTTGCAGATGACAGGATAGTTTAACTAACGGATGCCAAAAACTCCACCAGAAAACTTCTAGAAGCCATCAACAGCTTCAGTAATGTGGCAGGATAAAAAAATTAACTTAGAAAAATCAGTAGACTTTCTTTATGCCAATAACAAGCAATTGGAGAAGGAATACAAGGAGACTTTCCCACTCACAATAGCCTCCAAAAACCTAAGTTATCTAGGAACAAACCTGACCAAACACACCAAAAATCTCTACAAAGAAAAATTTAAATCCCTCAAGAAAGAGATTGAGGAAGATACTAGAAGATGGAAAAACCTCCCATGCTCATGGATTGGAAGAATCAATATAGTAAAAATGACAGTCCTACCCAAGGTAATATACAGATTTAATGCAATCCCAATTAGAATCCCCACGAGCTACTTCACAGACATAGAAAATAAAAACATCCTAAAGTTCATATGGAGAAACAAAAGACCCTGGATAGCCAAAGCAACCCTGAGCAAAAAGAGCAATACATGGGGAGATTGCCATATCAGACTTCAAACTATATTACAGGGCTATAGTGATAAAAACAGCCTGGTATTGGGACAAAAACAGGCCTGTAGATTAATGGAACAAAACTGAGGATCCAAATTTGAGCACATCCAATTTCAGCCACCTCATATTTGACAAAGGGGCCAAGAAGACTCAATGGAGGAAAGACAGCTTCCTCAGCAAATTGTGTTGGCATAACTGGATCACCACTTGTAGAAGAATAAAACTAAACCCCTACCGCTTGCCATGTACAAAAATCAACTCCAAATGGATCAAAAGCCTCAATGTGAAACCCACAACTCTGAAAATTATAGAAGAAAACATTGGTAGTAACCTACATAGGCATAGGAAAAGACTTTCTAAATCAGACAGCAGCTGCACAAACAATAAGGTCAACAATTGACAAATGGGACCTTATTAAACTCAAGAGCTTCTGTACAGCAAAAGAAACAATCAATGAAGTGAAGAGAAAAGCCACAGAATGGGAGGAAACCTTCACCAGTGATACATCTGATAGAGTATTAACATCCAAAGTGTATAAACTACTCAAGAAACAAAGGAGGAAGAAAATAAACGACCTACTCAAAAGATGGAGTAAAGAGCTGAACAAAGACTTCACAAATGAAGAAGTAAAGATGGCTGAGAAACACCTTTAAAAGTGTTCAGCATCGTTAATAATTAAGGAAATTCAAATTAAAACCACCTTAAGATTTCATCTAACTCCAGTAAGATTAATTATTATCCAGAAAACAAAGGATTCCAAATTCTGGAGAGGCTGTAGAGAAAGGGGAACACTCATCCACTGCTGATGGGAATGCAAACTCATGCAACCTCTATGGAAAGTAGTGTGATGAAATCTCAAGAAACTGAAAATGAGCCTACCACCTAACCCAGTCATCCCATTCCTTGGTATATACCCAGAAGACTCATCCTATTGCAGAGATACATGCACATCTATGTTTATTGCAGCTCTCTTCACAATAGCAAAGAGCTGGAAGCAACCCACGTGTCCCTTAACCGATGAGTGGATAGAGAAAATGTGATACATCTACACAATGGAATTCTATGCAGTGGTAAAGAAAGATGACATCATGAACTTTGCAGGTAAATGGATGGAACTTGAAGCTATTATGCTAAGTGAAGTAACACAGTCCCAGAAAAACAAGGAATGGTATCACTCATTTGTAGATGTTAGCACCAAATACATAGTTGAAAGGCAAGGTGAGAAAAGTTAATGTTATATTTCTTTTTATCTGAAGGCAACTATGCTATTATAATGTGAATTCCTTGGTGGGCTCTAGAATTAACTGACCACTTCTTTTCAGACTTTGTAATTGTGGTATATGTATGGAGGGTATGTATTCATTTATTAGAGTAATATAAAATTAAAGGGGAAAATGTGAACTCCTAAACACATTTTGGAATAGCATACAGTTTATTTTCAAAGGTCATAATTTTGGTATATATGTGATCTATATATAGGCATATTTTGGAGCAACACAAATGGGAGGAACAATAATGACAAAAAGACTGGATCAAAGAACTGACTGAAACAGTTAACCACTGCCCAAAGAATAAACCTCTGCAGAGAAAAGCTGTAAAAAGCCTGAGGAAAAGATGCAACACATGTACGGCAGAATGCATGAACTGGGGTGGGCTGGGGGGCATGGAAAAGGAGTGTGTCTAAATAGGACTGAGAAATGATGTATGAAACACACAAAACACCAATAAAATTTTTTTATTAAAAAAAGATAATTTTCCAGGCTTAGGTGTGACTCAGTGTTAGAGAGATTGCTTGCTAAGTAGGAGACCCTGGGTTTAATCAACAGTATGGTTAAAAGGGGGAAGGTGGGGATAAAGGGCTGGAGATGGCTCAGAGGCAGCTCTACAGAGCACCGGGTTCAATTACCAGCACCCACACGGCAAGCTAACAACCATCTGTAACTCCAGTTCCAGGGTATTGGACACCCTCTTATGACCTCCATGGGCACTGCATGACATAAGTATACTTACATAAATGCTAATAATAAAATAAAATTTTTAGAAAGGGATAAATTTCCAATTAAATAACAAAATACTTTATTGGTGATGATATTTTAAGACTAAAATGATTAAAAGTGAAACAAACTAAAAGAATGCAATTCTGGATAGGCTGACTAGAGCTCAGGGGAGGAGCTGGCACTCAGGAGTGAGCCGGAACAGAATTTGGCACAATGGACCCTAGAACAAATGACAGAATGCATGAACTTCAGGTGAGGGTGAGGGAGGGTGGCAAGGGAAAAGAAGGGATAATGGCGATTAAGACTGACTGAAAAATATGTATGAAACACATAAAATTTCAATAAAAAAGAAATTCTTAAAAATTCAATAAAATATGTTTTAAATAGTTAGAATGAGGAATGTTGGTAAAATAATAACCATGAGGCAGAAGTATTAGTGAAATTTTCATAATTTATAACTCACTTCACTCTTCTGAGCCTTCATTTAAAGCTCTTTAAATAGTTATCAGAGCCAACACTGAAATAAGTTTTATCTTAGTTTCCTTCTTATTTTAGCCCCGTCTTACAGTTAAATTATTCTCATTGTGAATATCACTTTACAGTATCTGCTTCTCAGAGATGCAATTACTGAGAAATGTGAATGTTGTTCTAAGGAAACATGTCTTAAGTTTTTCCCAAAAGCCGATTATATTCAAACTCTCAGCAGCATGAAATGAAAGTTGGAGGATCTTATGTATTTATTTTATACCTGAATAAGTATTTTTTTTTAAAAATCATAGCCCCCTATCTCAAAGATTTAAAGTGACTCATCAATATGCATACCCTGAGACATGACTGCTGTATATTTTTTTTTACATTCGTTTACTAAGATCATGTTTAATAATAAGGTATTAAACAAGCACGTCGTTTCTGTGGTCCCCTCTGCTTCCTGTGAGGGTCTTTCCTAGGGTGAAGATTAATGTTCCTTGTCAACTTGACAAGATTGGGAGTCACCTAGGAGGCACACCCCTAAGCATATCTGAGGGTTTTTCTGAAAGTTTACCTCAGAAGGGAAGATGCACCCTAAATGCGGCCTGGACCTCCCATGGCCTGAATTACCAGACTGAATAAAAAGGAAAAAGTCGGCTGAACACCAACAGTCCTAGCTGTCTTCCTGGCCTGCCCAGATGTGAGGACACCCAGCTGCTCCTGCCGTATGAACTCAGTCTCACCTTCCTCTCAGCAATCCATTGTACCCCCTTAATCTATAGCCAAAATAAATCTCTGTTCCCTTGGGCTGTTTGCCGTCTCATCCTTAGTTAGTCATAGTGACTAGAAAAGAAACTAATACGTTGTAAAACAAATAATTTGACATTGGGGTTAGGCTTTTCTTTCCAAGTTGCTCTTTGTGCTTCTGTGAATTTTAGTCATATTCTTAATGTGAAATGCCCTCAGGAGAAATTTTTCCAGTTCAGAAAACCAAACACCTCATTTCTAAAACCTTTATGTAACTAGACCACTATCTCATCTCACTACTATAGGATGGGAAATAAATTAAGTACATGAATTCTTTCTGCCTAGAGCCATGATGATAAGGGTTTAGAATACTGAGTTCAGTTCTGAATAAACCCTTATATCAAGGGAATGAGTGATAGAAAACCTGCCTTGGGGCTGGAGCGATGGCCTAGCGGTTAAGAGCGCCGACCGCTCTTGCAGAGGACCCGGGTTCGATCCCCAGCACCCACATGGCGGCCGAGAGCAGTCTGAAACTCCAATTCCAGGAGAACTCCAGTTCCAGGGGAGTCCGACGCCCTCTTCTGACCTCCGCGGCATTGCACGTCACGGGTGCACAGACTTGCATGCAGACAATACATCATCCACAACAAAATAAAAAAATTAAAAAAAAATTAAAAAAAAAAAAAAAAAAAAAAAAAAAAAGAAAAGAAAACCTGTCTTTTAGTAACTAACTCATAAAAACCATGGTACCTTAGAACACTGATTAGAAACCATTAGAGTAAGTGAGCAACTTCAAATCATTAAAGGTAGAAGTTCCGGTTCAAAAGAAAAATGTTGATTGATGTTCCTTCCATGGCCTCTATGATGCACGTTGATATTAGTGGCATGAACCAGCTGATATGTTACCTTATAATTTCCTACATCAACGGGGAGGGCTGGAGATGTGACTCAGTGGTTAAGAGTACTGGCTGCTCTTGCAGGGGACATGGGTTCAATCCCCAGCACCTACTTGGTGGCTGTAGCTGTTCATACCTCAAGTTCTACCCAGGGAATCTGATGCCCTCTTCTGACTTCCAGCATTGGACAACACAGGTGCACTAAACAACATGGCTCCACATGCATGCAATACAATCCTTCACAAAAAAATAAAAAATAAAAATAACAGAATTTATAAAGAAAGAGACAAGGAAACAAGAATAGAAGCCTATCAACATACATCCTATAGTACGACTCTTCCAGAAATAGAAGAATTTTTCTAACCCAGTGTGATGGGTAATCCTGGGTGTCAACTTGACTGGACTAAGGAACAAATAAGAGAAAAATGGATCTTCGGATTGGACTACCTCAACCCGGATGGCCCACCGCAAATGTGGGCATTACCTTCTGCTGGCAGGCAGTATTAAAGGCCGTGGAAGAGGGAGCTGGTCCCTTTTTTTCCTGCAGCTTGCCTCTCTCTCACTGGTGAGTTTGTCTTGCTGCTGTGATCAACCCTTCAGATCCCAGAGTGTACTGAGACCAGCAGATCTCCTGGAATCCATCGGGCCTTCAGCACCTGATTGGGACTACTGAGACATCCAGCCTTGCGGACTGAGCAGTTCCCTGGATTCACAGCCTCTCCAGTGCAGCATGACTACTGTTGGACTCCTTGAACTCTGTCACATGAGCAATTCAATAAATTGTATATACCTATATATTCATCCTGTTGCTTCTGCTTCTTTAGAGAAGCCTGACTAATACACCCAGGAACCATTATTCAAGGATTTTGTTGCTATCATGTTAAAAATACAAAGAATATCACTAAGTAGATTGTGAGATTGAAATCTGGATCAATTCTTATCAAGTTAATAATGATACAAATAATTGCTCTTTTTTTCTCTTTTGCTTGTTTCTGTTTGTTTTCTTATTTGTTTGTTTGTCCTGAGACTGAGTCCTACTCCATAACCCAGGCTTGTCTCAAATTCCTGGCTATGTTTATGTCGCAACCTCAAAATGCCAGTACATGCTCAGAAGCATGTACCACAAGTCTCAGCTTCAAGTAACTCCTTTTCTGAATAATGCACTATTAATAACTCTTTGTCATTTTTAGCAAAAGGCATAACGTTATCATAACTTAATGGTGCTGCTGCTTTTCCCTGTTGGTGTTAATTCAAACATTAATGATATAATACACTACTCCCTAGGGCTGTGGCTCTATTTTGAGTACAAGCAAGCCATGAAGGAGTAACCAACCATCCACTAAGAACAGGGCTTTAAATGTAAAGCAGTAAATGTAGTTTCATCTTAAAGAAAATCCTCAGAACTCAATGATCTTCAAGGCATCACAAATTGTTCCTTTCTAGGTTCTTAAAAGGACACACACTAAACTTTCATATACTACATACAATCTTTCATGCTTTACCAACCTTCCATGTAAGTAAATAAATGTTAGAAGTATTTGTCATGTTTCTTCTTTGGATCTTCACTCAGACATATGAGCTGACATTTTGAAATATGCTCCTGGCATCATAAATTCCAAAGGATTCAGTTTTCGTTCAGAACATCTGCTAAGGAATTTTTCCTTCTCTGTCATGTAGGAAGTTCTCAAAAAAACACAGGCATGAATCATTTCAAAATATAGAGGACTAATCATTTACAATTAGATTAAGAAGAGAATCAAGTCATGGCAAGAAAATGGGAGCTATTTTATTTTTTTAACGCAGGGGAGCTAAGAGCCTGAAAAATCATTATAGCATATTTTACATTGGAGAATTGAGAGGTCAAACCATTAACTTTGTGAATTTGCAGAGTTTCCCAGAAGCTTACTCAAGTCCACTTCTAGGCCAATGTGAAGCTTATTCAAGTTATTAGCATAATAGCATAAATGACCATTTGCAAAATAAAGAACGACAAGAATTTCTGAACACTGTTAGGAAAACCTCGGGTCACATTGCAAAATGACAAAATTAAAAACAAATGTCGGGGCTGGAGAGATGGCCTAGTGGTTAAGAGTGCCGACTGCTCTTGCAGAGGACCCGGGTTCAATCCCCAGCACCAACATGGTGGCTGAGAACCATCTATAACTCCAATTCCAGGAGAACTCCAGTTCCAGGGGAATCCGACGCCCTCTTCTGACCTCCGCAGCATTGCATGACACGGGTGCACAAACCTACATGCAGACAATACACTCATACACAGAAATAAATAAATAATATATAATATATATAAAAATTTTAAAAAATGTCTATACAACACAGAGCCAGACAAGAAATAACTGGATGCCTTTATTCTCCTACAAAAATAAAATGACTGGTCTTATTCCTCTGAATGATCTGGCTTTCTAGGACAATTAATTATTTGAATTTGAAACTTTTGATCACTTTTATAACTAACTAAAATGAATGTTAAGTGCTAAAAAAATTAAAATACATTTTATTAGACATTCTTACAGCAACTACAAAGTTGGTTTTAAATTGCTATATCTTCCTTGGAAATTAATATATAGAAAGACAGCAAATAATAGACCTTATTTATTTAATAGTTTATTATTTGAGGCAGAGTCTCATATAACTAAAGTTAAACTTAAGTTATAAAGTCTCCTTATACAGCAAGGATGTTCTTGAACTCCTAATCTTCCTATCTCAACCACTCAGGTTTGAAGACAATAGGCGTGTACCACCATACCAGGCTTAGATTTTCAACAAGACAGTGAATTACTTCTCTGAGGCAAAAACACACCGACCTTTGATTCCAAAAGTGAAATGAATTGAGAACATTTAGCCATAAAAACTGCTGACATTTGTAACAGTTTTGAATCAAAATTCACACATTTTATACATCTTCTACATTTGACTTTTTCTTACAGCCAATATGTGATAAAAATTATTTCACCAATGTCCTGGAAATTAATAAAAGAGAAATAAACAAGTATAATTTTTTTATTAATTTTATTTATTTCTGTATGTGTATGAATGTACTGTCTGCATGCAAGTCTGTGCACCCGTGTCGTGCAATGCCGCAGAGGTCAGAAGAGGGTGTTGGATTCCCCTGGAACTGGAGTTATCCTGGAATTGGAGTTTCAGACGGTTCTCCGCTGCCATGTGGGTGCTGGGGATCAAACCCGGGTCCTCTGCAAGAGCGGTCGGCGCTCTTAACCGCTAGGCCATCTCTCCAGCCCCATGTATAATTTTTTTATAAAGAGAAATAAAAGTGCACACACATACACACACACGTGCGTTTTATGCATGACTTTGTCAGACACAGAGCTCCTGAGGACTGTATTTCCTCTTAAAAGCAAGAACTATTATTCAAGACCTCTGATGAGAAGGTGTCAGATATGCATTTATATTTTCTGAATTATGCAGAGACACATTCAAATGGACTAGATTTTTATCTCACCTGCACTGTTTATATCCCGTGATTGTAGTCAGAATAAATTTAAGTATTAGCAGTAAAGAATCCAAAGTCCATTTATACAAATAACAAAATTCTGTCATATTCTCCTCAACTTCTCAATATCAATAGATACCCAATTCACATTCAACATGTAAGGATACCAAACAGATGCATGCCAACCCTTGTTACAATAAAGATGGGCAGGTCAAAACTATAGCTAAATTATGTTTGAAGTATATAAAATGTGTCAGAGTGCAGATTAGTCAAGAATCCAAGAGAAATAATCCAAAAAATAATATCACAAAATATTTTATGAAAATTATTGTTGAGAACATTCATCAGTGTGGACAGAGATTTTACAGAGAATATATTCCAAATAAACACAGTGGACAAATGATTTGTGAAAGTAAGATCATTTTTTATTTTTATTAAAATAATGGTTTAGCGTTAACTTATTCATTACTCAAAAGGTGTTTCTAAGGGCTGGCGAGATGTTTCAGTGGTTAGGAGCACCAACTATGTCATCATGAGGACTGACATTCACATCTCAGCACCATGTAACATGCTTTGCATCCTGTGAATAGCTGTAAACTCAACTCCAAGATTAGCAGAGACAGGGGAATCTCTGAGGTTTGCTGGCTTCCAGCCTAGCCCAAAAACAGTAGCCTCTGATTCAAAGAGAGGCCCTACCTCAAAGGAATAGGTGGGGTATGATGTGATAAGCAGGACACTGATTCCCTCTTGGACCGCCAGCACACTCAGGAGCACATGCCCTGCCACAGACACAAACACTTGCACACATGCAGAAATAATTAAACTTTTCTTTAAATATGTTTTATATATGTCTACCTGGAAGACTACCATGAGTCAGCTCTTATTATTTGGTTTGTTGACATTCTTACAATCATGACTATCTACATATGACTGGCAGATACATTCTAATATCCACTTACATGTTTATTTGTTTCACATATATTTGGGAAATGTGTCTCTATGCTAAGCAATGTTATAAACATTGGTAATGGAGCAGCGAATATGGATGGAAACTTTGACCCTACAATTACATATTAAGAAACAAAGTCTTGGCTGGACATGGTGGTGCAGACCTTTAATCCCAGCGCTAGAGAAACAGAGGCAGGCAGATCTCTATGAGTTCAAGACCAGCCTGGTCTCCATAGAGAGCTCCAGGCCAGCTGGGACTAAGGAGAGACCCTGTGTCAAAAAGATCAAAAAAAGAAAGAAAAGAAAAGAAGAGAAAAGAAAAAAAGAAAAGAAAAAGAAAAGAAACAAAGGCATGAAGACAAAGCAAATGACAGTGAGTACTGCTCTTTGTCCTAAATTTGGGATAATGTGATCACTGTTGTCAGTGGAGGTCCAGGAGGAAGAGGAGGAGGAGGAGGAGGAGGAGGAGGAGGAGGAGGAGGTTTTTCCCTAAATCAAGTATACCTCACAAAGTGTACATACAAATTGCCTTGATAATAGTGAATTTGTGAATCCTAGAAGGAGGGGTTGTGATCTGCATTTTAATTCCAAACTGAGAAGAGTATTCAGTAACTGTCATAATACATACAATATGCTCAGGTGACTATCAACTGTTCCCTCTTCAAAGTCCTGAAGCTAAAGGTTTCTATAACTGTAACACTCTATGTTGTAATTGTTTTATATGGTTGATCTTAGCCCTATAAAAATTGTTAAAACATTTTGTTTTCTGCTTACATGTGCTATAAAAGACATTCTGTCTGCCATCATTAAAACTGCTAGGATAATTATAAGAAATGGAATTGTGTTACTTCAAATGGGTCTATATAAGTCATTGAGTGTTCTCAATGCTTAGTCATTTTTCCAAGTCACTCAGAAATGTTACTACTGATATACCCAAAGAACTGAATCTGAAACTCTTAATCCAAAGAAAATCAGGCTAAAACTTTTACTTTCTGAAATTTCTTCTCATTGTACTGGAAGTATAAATGGAGTTAGCTCCTAAGATGGAATTATGGCCCATATGTGTCACCAAAGATTTTTTAAATGCCACATACCCTGAAGCCATCATATTGGAAGGAAGTTCAACTACACAGAAACACACACACAGGTGTGCTCCACACTGCACCACATCTTTCCACACCAGATGTGCAAGTTAATAACCCAACAAATGAGCCCAGCCTCTTGAGTTGAAGTCATTCCCCAATGCTATGTGCTCCCCTGTGAGATCTTAGTTATCAAGGGACAGAAACCAAGCATAGCTGCTGTACCCAATCAAAATCTTGACCCCAAATTCCATGGACATTAAAAAACTGGCTGTTTGGAGCTGCTAACTCATTCCATACGAATTAGTTTCTGCACTAAAATCAAAGGAAACGGCAGGAGTGCTTGGCCTTTGTGTTCATTCTGCTTCCATTACCCAAGTTTGGAAAAAGAAGAATGGTCCTTTATTTATATACAGGGCTAACAGTTCAGTGAAGAAATTTCAGTTTTTTTCCAATTACTTGCTAAACAATTTGGCCATCAACCACATCCCTATGTCAATCATTTATTATACTGAATTATTGCTTCACAATAATGAGGGAACTTGATATATAAACTTTACATGGAAATCCTACCTTATCCCTACAGATTGCTAGAGCAGACCAGATTAGCATTCACATTTCTTGATATTTTATTCTATTACTCAAGCACTCTGTTCTGATCTGAGTCTGTCTCTACTTAATAACATGTCCTTTTTGTCTACGGCTATAAGTGAATACCAAAGACTAGGTAGTTTATAAAGTGCAGAGGGTTATTTGACACACCAAAGAATATGCTACTTGGTGGTAAAGAAAAAAAAATCTGCAGGTGAAAGAATTTGAAACTGTTATAATAAGTAAAGTTACATAGACTCAGAAAAACAAGCAATGTATTTTCTCTCTCATTTGGAGATCTTAGTTCTGTGTCCTTATATACAAGTGCATGTCTCAGCACTCATCAAAGAAGTTTCTCTGTTACTGAGTTGTACGATTGGACAAACACAGAGAATAAGTGTCAGAAAAATGCCTGACACTAAGTGGCACATCTACAGTGAATACTAATGCATCTCTTAACTCTCACCAATGAAGCTTCCTCATGCAACAGAGGGCGATTAACACAGAAAGCTGCAATTGGTCAAATTTAGAGAATAAGAGACTGCAGAACACTGTCCCTGAATAGGATTCCTACATCAAAACTCTGCCTGCCCCCAGCTCAAGGATCATTGCAGAAGAGGGAGCAAAAATCTGGACGAATAACAGGGGTGGACGACCACAAGAAAGCAGTTTTCCAGGTGATGGCAACTTGCTCACAACAACTTGCAGCAATGATGACAGCAGGAGCAAGACCCAGGCAAACCCAAACCAAACACCCAGCACAGAATGGGGGTGGGTAAGAAGCCCCCAGCCTTAGCTGAGAAAGGACTGGCAGCTGATGACTGCTGGGAGAGGGAGGGTTGGTGTGAGCAGGCTCCAGCAGAAGATCTCCAGTGGTAGACGACCAAGCTGATCAAGGCCACTACAAAGAAAGTGCAGAAAGAAGTGGATTATGAGAGTTCCACTCTCAGTTGATACATCTATAGTGTAGAAGATAGGGCAGCAAATTACCAGAGAAAAAACTGGGATGCTTGCTTCTACACAGTACCTTCTAGCAATAACAAGGAAGCAGCACCCAACAAATGTAAACAATTTTGTTAGCTAATCAACACCTGAATAAGGACAATACCAGGAAGATCAAAACTTCAAGGTCAGCCTTGGCCACATAGCAAGTTCAGTACCAGCCTGGGCTGCATGAGAACCAGTCTCCAAGCAAAACAAGAAACAAAATTAAAAGAAAAATATATGAAAATCTCACTGTATTTACATTTCCAGTAGGGACTTGATTCTCATTTCTTGAATTCTGTAGCAATCATACACAATTTAGGAAGAAGCTTTCCCGATCCCCTCGCCCTTACAGCACAAGTCCGATGTATGATGTCTCTTTCCCATCATTATAAGCTTAAGAGAAAAAAAGATTATTTGTTGTCTTCCATGTCTTTGTGGTCACCCATGCTGCCTAGAGCTCTGAAAAAATTGGCCACTCAATAGAACTTATTAATTGTCAAATTCATTTATCTAAGATCCCCTACAGTTCCCCTCTTCTCACACCTGCCAGAGCAGCCCTGCCTATAAAAACTCTGGACTCACAATGCCAGTGATATGCAGGGGATAGGGAAGGAGACAGCCACATACTGCTGGTGGCCAAGCGCTGCTGGGCACAGGGTCTGTCAAATTTTCTGGGAGGAAAACATTTTGGCAGCATTAATGAAATCACATTAATTATGTTAATTCACTTAGAGATGCTTGTCTAAGTCAATTTTATTGCTAATATAGAAAATTGCTTATGAAGTCACATGACAAAGCCCTGTCCAAAATAAATGGAGACTATCGTGCTATATTCTTTCTCTGTCTTCACAATATACATTCATATTGCCAAAGTGATAGAGTCCATAAAAGCCCATTTACCTAAGAAAGAGTTAGTGTTGTATCTAACAACTCTTGATGGCTTGGCATGCCCACTTCTTCTTAACCACTGTTGTTATTCTGTGGTATATCCAGCCATTATCTGACATCAAATAAACAACAAAGGTTCACCAGTCATAAATAACAAATTAAAATCAATGTAAAAGAGTTGGTATCTTTTAAGCATCATTCAGTGTTCAGGAGAAAGAAGAAACTCAACTTAATTTGGGCTTCAACACTGGTTGCAATTTGATTTGTTACTAGCAATAAAAGAAAAGCCTTGTTACTTTTAGGAGTTTATTTTGTTACTGTATATAATTGAGAAAGCTCTTTCACTGTGTTGAAGATCAGCAGTTAGCTGTAACACTTGTTCTGGGACAACGTATATTAAACTTTGAAGCTCTTCCTTGTAGAAAAGCCTTGGAATTTTAAAATTTATACATGACGCACAACTTTAGGAAAATGTGGTGACTGATTTTAAATAATTTAGTTCTTTATTACAGACAATAAATGAGAGGACGCAAAGGTAGTAAACAGGGCATGCCAAAGGGTTTAAGGGCATATAAAATAAAAGAGACTAAAAGAGTATTCGGATTCAAATCAAGTGTCCTTGTGGAGTAGTTTTACTTTGGAGCCTAGAAGAAAGCTCTTTATCGAGTATTTAGAGCTTCTTGGGTTCATGATATCTCACACACACAAAAATAAATAAATTCTAATTCTTGGCACATAATCTCTTATAACAGACACTGAACCATATATAAGAACTGAATGCTGAAAAATAAAACTTCTCTAGCATTTTAATAGAGCTAATTTTATTTTTCAGTTATAATGGCAAATGTTACCACTTGATTGGAGCAGCAATAAATTAATTATTGAGTTTATGAAAAATATATCCATCAGGACAAGGACTAAAATGCAATTAGAGAAAGAGAATAAACTTGATTAAGAGTGAGTCAAGAGTTACTAAAAATTAAAAGCAAACAAAATCCAATTAAAAGAAGAATAAAAGCAAACTTCCTGACTCACGTTTACCTAGAAGTCACAGGCTTGAAAACAAATACAAAAGTAGGACACCTGGTTGTATAGAAACAATTTTATATTTTGCAGGATTTATATCTCAGAAAAAAGGAAGTGAAACTTTAAAAGAAGACATGCAGGTGGCTGAGAACCGTCTGTAATTCCAATTCCAGGAGAACTCCAGTTCCAGGGGAATCCAACACCCTCTTCTGACCTCCGCGGCATTGCACGACACGGGTGCACAGACCTACATGCAGACAGTACATTCATACACATACAAAAATAAATAATTTAAAAAAAGAAGACATGCAAACAGCAAAGTTTACGCAAAGTAGTTCGGTATTACTCAAAAGCACCCTCCCCAAAACTACCATTTAGCCAGCATCTTAGTTCTTCTCGACTTTCTGCACAATAGATGCTGCAGAGGAAAGATTCTTCGAAATTAACTGCTTATTAAGTCTCAAATCTAAAACCCTGACATGACAGACAGGATATGGGCGTAGCCATTAAACATTGGATGCAACACAAGAAAAAAACAAGAGAAGGGAAGGGAATTATATAAAAGCCCAAAGTTACGGTCAAGAGCTGCAAAATGGCATTTTCCCGACTCTACGCAATTACTGCAACCATTAATTCACTGCAAGTGTAGTTACCTACTCTGAACATACAAAGACTGGCCCAGGAAAAACAGTGGAAGAATGGGGAAGGGTTTACTGGGACTTACTCTACCTCTGAACTATTAGCAATTGATCAATTCCAGGAGATGGGCAGCTACTTTATTCAATTATATCTACATTTCTGAGCCCAGCAGGCTTTAATGATAGTGCCAAATTCACGGTCCCACTGAGATTCTTGGTTAATCTCATTGGGTTTCAAAACAAAAGCAATAGACACAAATTTGACCAAGAGAGATTTGGAAGGATATAGGGGTATTAAGTAGGAGCCAAGAGTGATCTCTATGCATATATGTAAGAAATTGTCTAGAAACAAATTTAATTCATTTTTAAAGGGAATGAAAATGTGAGATATTGTAGACAAAAAATAGAAAAGCCATGTGCAAGCCCTCTCCTACCTGCCAATTCCCCCACCAATTTTTATTTCTCTGCACAAAACAACTTGTTTGGAGTGGAAAATTTAAAAATAAATTTAAATTTAAAAGACTGTTTTAAGGCAATTAAAGCTAAGTTAGCTTAATTCCCACCCTCACAGATTTATGGACACTTGGTTAATTTATGTCTTGAGAGAGCCTTTAACTAGAAAGAAACTTTTGAATATGGATGAGATTGATTTTCAAATGGTGTCAGTTTGGCACCCAGACCTCAGAATATATTCTGAAAGTTAACATGCCAAATGTATTTCATCCAGTTCTTCAAAAGTTCACCTACAACCATCAGCAGTGGACCAGAAATGAAAGAATAAAAACAAAGAAAGGTTGTTGAGATTGTCTGCTACAGATTGAACTATTTAACGTTCAGGCATTCTGCTTTAAAGTGTTCTCATAAATGTTTCTAATTAAAATACCCTTGTTAATACCTAAAGCAGGGAGACATATTCTGATTTAATTTTAATGCTTCTGTTTGAAATTATTCATCTGTATACATTAATCCTGTGGACTGTGTTAGCACTGAACACTTTTTATAAAAAAATTTGCTTTAAAAAGTTAAATTATTTTTACAAGAAGGGTAATAAGCTCATTTAAAATACTTCGGGGTTCTGAAAAATACATGTATGTAATTCAAAATATCACTACAAACTCTCATTTAAGGAAATGGCAGTGAAGTTCTCTTCAGCCAAACATCAGACAGGATTCTTCCAGACTCCACACCTCTGCATATGGGATTTATTTTAGAAAACTTGCAAATCACAAAGTATTCTCTGCTCTTCTAGGTGTAAATCTTCTTCCAGTTTTACAGCTCAGAAATGCCTTCTCAAAGGCCCGGGTACGATCTGATCCCTTTGCAATGTAGTCATCAATGGACACAGTGTCCCTACCTTCCCATAACTGTGGAGCGAGTGATTAGTAGAAACTCTGTGACAAGGAACCAACCAGCAAGGTCATTGGCTGGCTGCCTTCCTAGGACCAACATTTATTTGCCCAACACTCAAAACTCCTCCCACTTTCTGCTTTGGTGGAGTTGAGTCCAGTCAGTGGCCAATGGAAAGAGTTTATAGAACATTTTTTGTCTTTTTTCTTGTTTTCATTTTTGTCTGCCACATGACATCTTTTGACATGTCATATCTAGTTGTCAAGGGTAAGCAGAGTACATTTTCTTAAGAAGTGCTATTTTAACAGGCTTATTTAGAGTCACATCTTAATGGAAATTTTTATAACAATTGAGAAAATAAGCAGATAAAACATGTGGAAACAAGACTTTGATTCACAGAGGAAGTGTTTCATGTGATTATTTTTTCACTAGAACTATCCCAAACCTCAGCCATCACGGGTCAAGACTGCATGATCCCAGTGCCACAAATCCTCTTATTATTCATATATCTTACACATGTTCAGATTCATTTAATGACATTTTCTGCTTTACTTCATTTAAAACACTAAATGTTTTAACATATGACATTAAATTTTAAGTCAGTATCTTTCTGTGAAATAAATTCTCTCAAAATAGAAATAACTTTAACATTTAATGACTTCAGATTTATATGCTCTATTTTCGCCCCAAAACAAAGTTATTTTTCAGTTTTGGAAAGTGTCTTCGGACCTTTGGTTGAAGGTGGCAGACCAACCACATGTATTATTTACCAACCTAAGTTACTCAGTAAGATTCTACCAACAAAAATCTTATCGAAATTTAAAAATTTCATAAATGAATGAATAATATCAGCATAAGGACGATGGGGAGGAAGAATTGGCAGATTAGATGTTTTATAAAGAAGAATTTTTATAAAATTAAGTATGTTATATTAAGTAACAAAAGGAAGCAGGAGGATCTCTCTGAATTCAAAGCCAACCTGTTCTACAAGGAGACTATAGTGACATTCAGGCCAGCTGGTATTACAGGGAGACTCTGATAGAATATGTGAAAAGTAGAAGATACATAAGCTTCATTAAGAAGGCCATGGAGTCATAAATCCCTTGAAATGGATAACTGGAACTAAATTGGCAGTCTGGCCTTATCAACTGGTCACTCCCAGGACTGAGGCAGTCTGTTTATGGAGCTGCCTGTCTTACAGCCTTGAGAAACTGGCCTGCTCAGCTCAAGGAAACAAAAGGCTTTCAAATTATCCAAGGACACAAGGCCTTGACATCTGATGCATTCCAGCAAGGCTCAAGGAATAAAATCTTGCATTTCGATTCATTAGGTGGCAGATGTTCCACATGCACGTGATGGAGTATCTGTCTTATGTCCTCTGTATACTTATTTTGATAAGTATATATGCTTTGCCTGTTGCAGGTCTGTCTGGCTCTGATTCTTATTTCTTAACTTTAAACTCCTTCTTTTTCCTCTCCCAAAATCTAACAGACTCAGTCTCTAAAAAGAGAGAGAGAGAGAGAGAGAGATAGAGGGAGGAGGAAGCGGAGGAGGAGGAGGAGGAGGAGGAGGAGGAGGAGGAGGAGGAGGAAGAGGAGGGGGAGGAGGAAAAGGAAATGAGGTGACATTAAGGCAAGGATGCATGGTCAACAGTCTCAACATGTTTAACAGTGCTGAACCCTTAGGCATACTTCCTACGGAGAGTCTGAGTCCTTGAAGGTCTCAACAGGAGTTCCAGATACTAAAATAAGTATCCTGATGATTGTAGTAAGGAAGTCTCTTAGTATTCTTAAACTGTCATTAACTAATTGAGTATGAAACAAAATAAAACCATCTCCCACCACATCTAACAGCACAGCATAATTTTAACTGACAGATGCTTACAAAAAATAGAATTATAAGATGCATGCACCCACTTCCCAGCAATGTGCCTGACCCTAAAGAGAAGGCAGAACCATGGACAGTAAAAAACAAATCCCTTTTAAACAAATGCTGAATTAAAAATAATCTGCCTAAAACAAAAGAAAATATAGGGAAAAAAGCATGAAAGTAATAAAATTTGCTTTTAAATTCTGAATGGAGGGAACACAAGGAGGTCTTATTTATATACTGGTAGTTCCATCGTTTTTGGATAATCTGAAGATGGAATTTAAGCAAGTGCTTTACTACTAACTACATCCACAGTCTTTTCTCTTTTTTTTTCTCAATGTGAAGTGGGGACTCAGACATTCAATTTAGACTAGAACAAACACTACAGTATAAACTAGGCCTTGAAATTGGCCTTCTCTTGCTTCAGCCTCCTAAGTAGCAGGGATCACAGACCTGTGCCACAAGTCGCAATGCTTTTCTTGAGAGGCTACAACTAAGTACCCAGAAGAAATATCCAAAATTTTTATGAAAGATGCTTCCCAGAGAAGAGGCTCCTATCTGATCACTTTCAAAATTTGGTATTTTCAAAGCCAAAATTTATTCAAATAATTTTATTCTTACACATGTTAATAACAATGAAATCCTACCATCAGCTGGATAACTAAGGGAAGAAATCACAACAAAGTTATTAATAAAAAACAGATAAATCATGCCATTAGACAAGAATATTCATGAAAATCACCATTCATGTACACTCAGCTAAACACAGAGATGCACCCTGACAGCAGAATGACTACACTTTAGTCCGATAATAGAAATAACAGTAACAAGCTCTGCAAACCAATGATTCAAAATGCAATTTAAACTACTAAAAAGGTGGTTACAATTTTAAAAACTTATAACAGAGCAGAAAGAAGATCCAATTTTTTTTAATTTTTTTGTGTGTCAGATTCCCCTAGAACTGGAGTCAAAGATGGTCCTCAGCTGCCATGTTGGTGCTGGGAATCAAACCCGGGTCCTCTGCAAGAGCAGTCAGTGCTCTTAACCATTGAGCCATCTCTCCAGCCCCCAGAAGATCCAATTTTATACAACCCAGGAAAAATAGATATTATTTAAAAATATATATCTTTTATGATACTCAGAAATTGAAATTAAAGTCAATTAACAAAAAATAAGCAAGTAAATTTGAGGCTATCTAACTAATAAAGTACTTTGACAAATTAAAAAGAATGAGTTGTCAATATCACTAACAATATGATGAACCTTAAAATTCAGAAGTGATTTGTGAATCTCAAAATCCTGGATAAGAAAACACTCCAAATAAAAAAGTATAAAGTAGGGGCTGGAGAGATGGCTCAGCAGTTAAGAGCACTGACTGCTCTTGCAGAGGACCCGGGTTCGATTCCCAGCACACACATGGTGGCTAAGAACCATCTTTAACTCCAGTTCAAGGGGAATCTGACGCCCTCTTATGACCTCTGTGGCATTGCACTACACGATGCATCAACCTACATGCAGACAGTACACTCATACACATGAATAATAATAATAATAATAATAATAATAATAAAATTTTAAGTTTAAAGTATAAGATTTTATTAATATAAAATTCTGGTAAAAGCAAATAAATGAATCTTTCATAATGTTAAGTTCAACAGTTGCCTGGTAACAAAAGAAGGTATTGAAGAGGTGGGTCCAGCACACATGTAGTGCACAAACACGCATACATATAAGATACAAATAAGTCTTTTCTAAATGGCTAGAGTGAAAAATAGTAACACCAAATGTGGGCAAACTGACTGAGAAACTATATTGTTCAAACACTTCTGATGCAAACGTAAGATGGCACAGCCTCCTAGTGACACAATTTGGCAGTTTCTTACAACCAGACATGGTGTTCTTATACATGTCAAACTATTTTCATACAAAAGTTACATAGGAACATTCATAGTAGTGTTATTCTTGCCAGCCTCATAGAAACAACATAGGTATCACTTGTGTAAAAGATTCTAGTGGAGAGTAATATACCATAGAAAACTTTTCAGTAAGAAGAAAAAAAAAATGTTGACATATGCCGTGTTCTTGATTAACCTCCAGGGAATTATGCAACAAAAATTGTAAGTTTTACATTATGATATTACAATGAGTCATCATCATTAAACAGTATTAATTTGTGGTTTAGGATGGCGTTATTGTTTGGTTTTACTGATTATGGTTTTGTCTTGTTTCTTCTTTTGTAAGACAGTTTCTCCTTGTAGCCCCAGATGGCTTGGAACTCACTATGCAGACCAGGCAGGCGACAACTCACAGACATTTGCATACCTCTGATTTCCAAGTGCTGGGATTAAAGACGTGCACCATCACTCCCAAATCTGATTGTGGTTTTTGGATTACGTGTTTAAAAGGCAGATCCTGGTGAGGTAAAATAGTGCCGAGATGAATGCAGAAAGTCATGTGATTTCTCAGTTATTATCACAGATAAACTGAAGTGTCTAAACCTAATGTGTAATCTTATAGAAATCATCACATGCTTTCCGCAGTTGGTCTATTATATTACAAAACCTCAATAATATGTTTACAGAGACATTTGAAAGTTTTTATCACAGAGGATTTTTTAAGTATGATTCTAAAAGGAGTATCTACAATAAAATGTTCAGATTTTAATGCTGGAGGTCTGTAAACCACACCTGAAAAAACTAAAGACTGAAAAAAAGATGCAAGACATGTTTGGCAATATGCATGAACTCAGGTGGGGTGGGGGCATGGAAAGGGGAATGAGTCTAAATTGGAACAAGAAATGTTTGAATTGCACAAGACTTCAATAAAAATCATTTTAAAAAGAGATAAAAAATAAATGAAATTTAACAAAAAAAAATAATAACTCCACCTTAACACATAGCACTGAGATCCTGAGGCAACTCGGAGATGGAGCCCAATATCACAGTCCTGTTGCCGGGGTTTTCCTCCTAATTGTTCACCTATTTCTTCCACTTCAAATGAGGTCTCATCATAACCTCTCTTTGGATTGTTGAGTCACAGTCAGAATAATCTTTTACTTACAGCCAAGTTTCAATTATTAATTTCTCAGACCTGAAAATAAGCCTAAGAATTGACCTAAACAAAAATCTCGATCTTGCTTGTTTTCCACTATATATTTTCTATACTACCATTATTTTAAAAGCTGCTCTGAGTGATGTAATACCGTATCCCACAGTGTTTCCTTAGCAACTACAGCAGTGCCCCTGGGCTCCGGATCTTAATTCCACCACATGCTGAACTTTTAAAAAGTCTAACACGGCTAAACCTTAAGCTTTCATGTACACTAAAGACAGCACGTTTGCAGGTTTGCCAGGGTACTTACAATAGCATCTCTGAGCAGCTGCAGATAGAAGTAGACCAAGCACCACATAAAAAGACAATGTACAGAATGATTTCACAAGAACAACTAAATTATGGTTCTTCCAAATTTAACATCTAAATCCTCTTTAAAAGATCCGCTATGTTGGATCCACATTTAAATCTTGTTTTTGTTCTCAGTCCAAATGAAGAATTACTGTCATCTGAATAGCATTAACTATACCTCCCATAGATAACCCAGAGGTATTACTTTCTGAGCACCTTAATCCCTAACCATATGAACATTTCTGTATTTAAACTCAGTCCAAATGCCTTTAAGTGTTCATATGAACTATTCCATGATAATGGTTTTGAACCATTTTTGTTGGATTCTATTTGTACTTATTGCACTTCTCAAGGAAAATGGAAAAAAATATGAGAAACCTGATACACTGTTGTAGAAATGACTTTAACAATGTGGACATATTATGGATTAAAGACTTTTACTTAACCTTGCAAACAAAAAGATACTGTTTATAATGTAATCAAGCTCACTGAGTCATGTACTCCTCTTGTTGTCTGGACATAGAAGCTTAATCCTTCAGGATCTCTACCTTCCTTTCACTCAGGATAGTGTATGAATATATGTATGAAATATATATATATATATATATATATATATATATTATATATATATCTGAAAGCACCTTGTTTTTCTCCTTGCATTAAGCCTATTCCTTCTACATACATAAAGTCACTCTCCTTTTTGTATAGTCTGTACAGTTGAGGCGCTCACAAGCTGGCACAGGTAGCTTCAACTCTGCCTGTTCATCCCCTGCTCTGGCAAATGAATCTCTTATATCTTTTTTCAGTACTACAGCTGCAGAGTATAAAAATTCTAAGTCCTGAGGATCTAAAGCAGTATGCAGATCTTCTTTAAAGGACTATGAAGGTTGTTTTATTTTTTAATTGAAGGCTTTTGAACATGTTGTCTACAAATGTCAAGTATTAGTTTTCAGTTAAGTAGATGTCTAAGACAATACATTCAAGAAAGATTAGTCCAAAATGATGAAGTCTCTGCTCTTCACTTAGTGATGGAAGTGTGGAGTGCCACAATTTCACAATAATTAACGGGAGCTTCCAGGCCTGAGGGTAACGTGAGCAGAAGTAAAAAGAGCATTTTGACTCACAGGTGAACCTGAAAACATTAAGCTCAATGCCATCAGCTGGGCACAGGAAGACAAATACTTTATGATTTCACCCAGTCATAAAACTCACAGAAGTGAATGTAGACTGATCATCCGGAACTGAGGTCTGAGGACTCTCGCTGGAGAGATGTGGGTCAGAGTGCAAAGCTTCAACTCAACTAGAGGATTGAATTCTGAGTATCTATTCACAGCCCAGTGACTATAGCTAATGATTGGTTATATACTTGCAAATCACCAGGAGACTAGCTTTAAATCTCCTTTTTTAAATTTTTTTAATTGACTGATTTTTATTTTACACCTGCAAGTGTTTTGCCTAAATATATGTCAGTGCACTTATGTCATACAACACCCACAGCCAGAAAAGGGTGTTAGATCCCTTGAAAATGGAGTTAAGGAAGGTTGTTAGTCACCAGGTGAATGCTGGGGACAGAACCCCAGTCCTCTGCGGAGCAATCAGTGCTCTTAACCACTGGGCCATCCATTTACCTGCAAATTTCAAGATATCATTTTTAAACCACTGACTAGAATGCCATTGTGTAAATGTACCACATTTTCAGTATTCATTCATTGCTTGGGAGATGTTTGGGTTGCTTCCAGTTTTTATCTATTGTGAAAAGAGCAGCAACAAACGCGGCAGAGCAATTATCTTTGCAATAGAATGGTGAGTCTGTTGAGTATATGCCTGGGAGTGGTGTAACCAGATCATATGGTGGATTGATTTTAGTTTGCAAGAGTTGTCCACACCGATTTCTACAGTGGTTGAAAACCACTGTGTAAACCATCAGTTTGCAGTCCCACAAGCAGTGGATGAGTGTTCCCGGTTCCCCACAATCTCTCCTGCATTTGGTATCATTTTTTTTCTTGACCTTAGCCAGTCTGACTGGAGTAAGTGATTTTGATTTGCATTTCCCTAATTACTAAAGATGCTGAACACTTTTTTCTTTTTTTACTGAGCTTTTGTACATTTCATACAACCTTTCCCAATCAATTTAGACTAGTTTCCCCTTACCTGCCCCAGCCACCAGAGTACACGCATTCTGTCATACATGTCAAGTCCTGTCTTGCATCTTTTTCCTTAGTGTTTTTTTTTTAACTTTTTTGATGTAGAAGTTTACTATTTTGGTCAGTTCTTTGAACAAGTCTTTTGTTGTTGCTCCCTTTAAATTTATATTACTTCAAAATACGCATATGTGCCTTCCTCACAGAAAAAAATGACAAGAGCCTGAAAATAAACTATAGGTTAATTCCAAGACATATTTGGGATTCACATTTTAACAAATGACCCAATCAAAAAAGAACAAAATGCTAAACAGAGGAGACCACAAATGAAGAAGTAAAGATGGCTGAGAAACATCTTAAAAAGTGCTTAACATCTCTAGTAATTAAGAAAATGCAAATTAAAAACACTTTAAGATTTCATGTTACCCCAGTAAGACTAGTTATGATCAAGAAAACATATGATACCAAATGCTGTGGGGAGAGGGGAAGAGCCACAATCTTAAAAATAATATTGTAGTTGTAAATATTTCCCAAGTGGTACTATACATTACATGGATATTTATGCAGAGAGAAGCTACTCAGTCGGTTAGCGACAGCTAGGAGAAGGTGCTTGCTCAGTGCCATGAGCCTGTATCAAAAGCTCTGTGTTAATTCACTGAACAGATATGAAGTGGGTATTGTTATTACCCACACTGCACGTGGGCAAATTGATTTTTGAAGTACATGACCAGGAAAGGGAGCCAGGAGTAGGTGCCCACTTTCTTATTCCAGAGTCTTCTTCTTCTTCAATTATTTTTTATGTATATGGATGTTTTTCCTGCATGTATATATGTATCTATGCTTGCAATACTGCAGAGGCCAGAAGAGGGGATCCGATCACCTGGAACTGGAGTAGTGGATGGTTGTTAGTCCCTGTGTGGTGCTGGGAACTGAACCAAGATCCTCTGCAAGATCAGCCAGTGCTCTTAACTGCTGAGCCCTCTCTCCAGCCCTCAGGGATGTATTTGCCGTAGGATCACTCTGGCCTTGAACTTACCATGTACCCCAGGCTGGCCTTGGACTTAAGAACCTTTTGCCTCAACCTCCTGAATACTACAATTACATGCATGCACTTCCATAACCAGTATTATACTTTCAATTTATTTTAAAATATTCTTGCAAGTATCTGTGGGATTCAGTTAATAATTATAATGAGAGCAACAAAAGTTATAATTCCGAATCTCAGATCTTCTCATCACAGATTTTATGAAATTTTAAACTTTTGTTAGCAACCAAATTGGTAATATCATAGCACAGACATAAAGAGAAATTTCTTCTTTAAATGAAACTTCTAGATGCATCAAAGTCCTAATTCAAATTCCACCTCTAATTATAAACATTATCTCTTTAAAAAGCTGTACACTGGCTTCTCAGAAAGATTAGGTATCTATTGGGAAAGGCAGGCTGTCTGAGAAGTGAACCTCAATGTATGTACCTCCATAGGAGATAAATGGAGATTCTCCAGGAGACAGAAGCAAAATATTGTCATGAATCACCGCCCTCACAGCAGCTTTGAGGCTTTTAATTTTCAGCATTGCTGGTCTCCAGGTATGTGCACTGATTAACAGTCAACATAACTTGAAGTGGCTGGATAGACTCCTCTGTATTAGTGGATAACACTGTTTTAAATGACTACTCCCCTCTTCCTCTCTTCTGAGAGCCTTATTAGGTTTTCTAGCTTTATTTTCTTCCAAAGAAAATAGATGCTGTTATGTGAACTTTTCCTAGGGAGATCATCAAATATCTGTTCACTCCAGATAAGGCATTAATGACAGAAACAAGGAAAGAATTCCATCCAAGTGCAGCTTGGTGAACCCATGAGTATAAAGAATTACTTACAGGAGCGAGAGAAAGAGACAAGGAGGTCACAGTCACAGGAGCATGACCAGCCTATGGGAGGCTCAATTATGTACATATAATATATATATATATATATATATATATATATTCCCTCAACAACCATTAACTACGAATACATCCCCATGGAAGGACAGGGCCTCCTCATCCCCCAGCCTTCTGCATAATGGCATTTAATGGGCCCAGTCTTCTGCAGTTCTTGTGTAGGTAATCACGACTGCTGCAAGTTCAAGAAGACAATGCCATGCTCCACAGCAGATGCAATATTTTTATTTCAAGTACCACTATATGGACCAGATGAGTTAAGGAAGTGATTTATGTCTCAGCTTTTGCTTAGCCGTGTTTTCCTCTTCTTCACCTGTCTTGTTAGCTCTGTCTTTTAGAAAACCAATTAGTTCTCAGGAGATGATTCAGGGTAGTATATAAATACCCTACCAGGAACCTGCTCCCCTACATTGCCCACCATTGTCCAGATGTTATCCTTCTACTTCCTCTCAGGTCAGTTTCCTGGGCATTTGTCTGATATCTTTTGATAGCATTTAAACTTTTGAATTTTCAGATTTTTCAAGATTTTTGCTTGAAGAATTTTCTAAAATATTTGAGATGTGTGTGTGTGTGTGTGTGTGTGTGTGCGTGCCCAAATATATTTAGTTTGTCAAGCATATTTCTTTAAATGTAACCATATGGATTTTGCAAAATGCTTCCTATTTTCCTAATATATAATTTTGTAATATGGTAAGTTAATCCATCACTGAACAAAAAGGGTAGCAAGAAAGATTACTTTGGAGCATAATCAAAACTCGCTATCTTCTGGTAACTTAGGTAAGTTTGCTGGGCTTTTTACTATCTACATTATCAAATGTATACAGTGTAAAGGGAGAATGTTATTTCAAAAGACAACATTAAGGACAAATTTAGAATGATCACTAAAGTGCCCAAAGTATCAATCAATAATCATTTCTTAATATAAATTATAAACTCTTAGGGGGAACACAGTAAATAGAATGGTCATTGGTGATTCTAAGACACATATCATTTTGGTTTTAGTGGGTGTGCATATGTGTGTGTGTGTGTGTGTGTGTTTGCATATGTCTAGAGACCCTTGGACAAGCTGGGATTGTAGTTCTGGTGATGTCCACCTCCCTTTCAGAATAGGGCCTCTCCCTGGCTCACAGTATATCGAGCTGGTAAGGAGGACCCAGAAGTCCAATGATCTTCTTCCCAGTACCGAGACTGTAAATGCATCACCAGTCTTGATGGTATTTTTTATAGGTACTTGAATTTTCTTTGTTTATTTTGTTATTGATGTTTTATGTATTTCAGACATCATTTTTCAATTCAGTTTAGGCATATTCCCTTTTCCCTTCCCCTCACCCCACCTCAGATCATGCATTCTGCCATAAATGTCCTGCATCTTTCTCTCAGTCTTTTTTTTATGCTTAGGAATTCACATTTTCCTCCATTAATTTTATATTACTCTAAAATATGGATACATACTCTCCACCCATATACAGTAATTACAGAGTCTGAAAATAATTGGTGGATAGATTCTAGAGCCCATTGAGAGATTCATATTATAACAACATAGTTGCTTTCAGATAAACAGAAATATAACAATAATGTTATTCAGCTTGCCTTTCAACATCATTAATAATTAAGGAAATGCAAATTAAAACCATCCTCAGATATTATCTCACTCCAATACGGCTAGCTAAGATCCAGAAAACAAAAGACAACAGATGCTGGAGAGGTTGTGGGGAAAAGGGAACACTCATCCACTCACTGCTGGTGGGAACGTAAACTTGTACAACCACTATGGAAAGCAGTGTGGAGAACCCTTAAAAGACTTGGAATGAGCCTACCACCTGACCAAGTCATACCACTCCTGGGTGTATACCCCAAAGACTCATCCTACCACAAAGATACATGTACATCCATGTTTATTGCAGCTGTCTTCACAATAGCAAAGAGCTGGAACCAACCCAAATGCCCCTCAACAGAAGAGTGGATAACAAAAATGTGGTACATCTACACAATAGAGTACTATTCAATGGTAAAGAAGGATGGCATTATGAACTTTGCATGTAAATGGATGGAGCTCGAAGACATTATGCTGAGTGAGGTGACACAGTCCCAGAAAGACAAACGGAGAATGGTTTCCNTTGCAAAATGCTTCCTATTTTCCTAATATATAATTTTGTAATATGGATAAGTTAATCCATCACTGAACACAAAGAGGGTAGCAAGAAAGATTCACTTTGGAGCATAATCAAAACTCGCTATCTTCTGGTAACTTAGGTAAGTTTGCTGGGCTTTTTACTATCTACATTATCAAATGTATACAGTGTAAAGGGAGAATGTTATTTCAAAAAGACAACATTAAGGACAAATTTAGAATGATCACTAAAGTGCCCAAAGTATCAATCAATAATCATTTCTTAATATAAATTATAAACTCTTAGGGGGAACACAGTAAATAGAATGGTCATTGGTGATTCTAAGACACATATCATTTTGGTTTTAGTGGGTGTGCATATGTGTGTGTGTGTGGTGTGTGTGTTTGCATATGTCTAGAGACCCTGGACAGCTGGGATTGTAGTTCTGGTGATTGTCCACCTCCTTCAGAATAGGGCCTCTCCCTGGCTCACAGTATATCGAGCTGGTAAGGAGGACCCAGAAGTCCAATGATCTTCTTCCCAGTACCGAGACTGTAAATGCATCACCAGTCTTGATGGTATTTTTTATAGGTACTTGAATTTTCTTTGTTTATTGATTGTTGTTTTTGATGTATTTCAGACATCATTTTTCAATTCAGTTTAGGCATATCCCTTTTTCCCTTCCTCACCCCACCTTCAGATCATGCATTCTGCCTAATGTCCTGCATCTTTCTCTCAGGCTTTTTTTTGCTTAGGAATTCACATTTTCCTCCATTAATTTTTTCTCTAAAATTGTATAATACTCTCCACCCATATACATTAATTACAGAGTCTGAAACATAATTGGTGGATAGATTCTAGACCCCATTGAGAGATTCATATTATAACAACATGTTGCTTTCAGAAACAGAAATATAACAATAAAAAAAAACATGCCTTCAACATCATTAAATAATTAAGGAAATGCCAAATTAAAAACCCTCCTCAGAATTAATCTCACTCCAATATGGTCTGCTAAGATCAAGAACAACAAGACAAACAGATGCTGGAGAGGTTGTGGGGAAAAGGGAACACTCATCCACTCACTGTGGTGGGAACGTACACTTTGTAACCCTTGATGGAAAGCAGTGTGGAGACCCTTAAATCTAAAATGGAGCCTACCACCGACCAAGCCATACCACTCCTTGGGGGTATTACCCCAAAGACTCATCACCACAAGATCATGTTACATCCATGTTTAATTGCAGTGTCTTCACAATAGCAAAGAGCTGGACCAACCAAAATGCCCTCAACAGAAGAGTGGATAACAAAAATGTGGTACAATCTACAAAAGAGAGTACTTCAATGGTAAAAAAAAAAAAAAAAAAAAAAAGATGGTATTTTTTTAATGTTGTTTCTAGGGAGTTAAAACTCAGTTTCTCTTCCTTGTACAGTGGGTTCTTGACCAGCAGACCCATTTTCAGTTTTCATCCATGTATCCAGGCTTTCAACTCCAACCTACCTTGTGTTATAGGAATTTGCCAAACCATCCTCATCCATACTAGTACTGCTCCACATTCTAGAGGAAGGAATGCCACAAGAAATACAATGTATTGGTGCTAGCTCCTCCAGGCATTAGCAGTCATATTTGTACAATCAGGTCTTCACCAACATCCAGAGGAAAAGGTTGAAGGAACTTCAGATAGCTGAATACCTAAAGTTTCCTTGAGGGTGGTGCTTCTACAGAAGCTGAGGAAGCTTCATGTCCTTTCCCTCATCCCTCACCCTAGGCCATTCTTCATCTGTAGTCTTCATAATGTCTTTTACAATAAATATAATTAGATAAAGTTCCCTGAGTTCTGTGAGCTACTGAAGAAAATTTTGAACTTCGGGAGAGAATTTATTACCAGTAAATCAGAATGTCAGGCATGATAACCTGGTGCTTGGCAGCTACAGTTGGGAGGAAGTCTTGGAGAATCGACTGAATCAGATTGAAAGATGCTCAGGAGTGTCTGAAAATAATTGACTTTACATACTCACAGATGCATGGTAGAAATCTCCTGTTTCAATTACAGCCTAAGTGCAGAAAAATAACAACCCTCATCTCCTCTTCTAACCTTCATCTCCCAAGTATCTACGCTCACAGCAACTTCCCATTGTGATGCTGTCTTGATTCTGTGTACAGCTGACTGTTTCCTGGTCTGGAACAGTGGCTGCCTTGGTGATCTCTGGGTGCCTCCTCCCCTGCTTTCCCTTCAGGTTTATCAGCTTGTGTCTTCTCTTAGCTTTTGCCCCCCAGAGCCCGCTAATCTTGGTCCTTCCATGCAAGCCAGTGTTTTTCTTCTTACTCCTTAACAAGCTGATTTATGTCCAGTAATTGGTGTGTCCACCTTCTGCAGAGAAGAGTAATTCTTAGACGAAAGTGCTAGAAGTTGCAAGAGCATGGCTGGCCCCGAGGACAGGGGCTGTCTGTAAGTGTCCTTTTTTTTTTTTTTTCTTTTTTTAGTATAAATATTTTTATTATTAAACTTTTTCCATAGGTCATACATCATTTCTCAATCGAATCTAGAATCACTTCCCTTTCCTTGCCCCCCACCCCACCTGAGTCCCTGCACTCTGCAATACATGTCCTGTATCTTTTTCTGAGTCTTTCCAGAGTTTTTTTCAGTTCTTTTGTTGTTCTCTCCAACTTGTATTGCTACAGTATAAATATATATATATATATATATATATAGTTATATATATATATATATAGTTATATATATAGTTATATATATAGTTATATATATATAGTTATATATATATAGTTATATATATACATAAATATATATACATACATACACATATTACTTGAATTGTAGGATTTTTTTTCCTAAACGATGTCATGTTTTCCCTAAGGAAGTGCTTGAAAGTTCTTCCTTGGCAATCTCAAACAACTATCAATCCTGCACTTTTGCTCCCCAGTGGGGTCTTTCCCTCCCATGGTCCCCCAAATGAAGTCCAGTACGCATGCATCCTGTCTCACTCCCCCTGCCCTGGCCTCCATGATGCAGCCCAGGTAGCTCTGATGCAGACTCCACTGCCCTGGCCGAGCCCAAGCCACTTAGCATCGCCTCACTTAGGTCTCAAATGGGAGCGGTGTGACTAAAATCATGATTCCTAGTAACTTCTTTCAGCACAACTAACAGTGCTTAGAGGATTGCAAGCCACTTTATGTGGCTGACAGAACAGTCTTCTTCTTCCCACTGCTGCAACTCAACATCAATTCTTAAGTGAATACATGTTTTTGAGTTCCAGGACAGCTGGAGCTACAGGGAGAACTTGTCTCAAAAAGACCCCCCACAAAAATAAATAAAAATAAAATTTAAATTTAAAAAAATCAGGTATTAATGAACAAAAAGTTAAATCGTATCTATGCCAGTAATCATTTTTTAAAAATGGTGTTTTTCATAATTAAGTTCCCTTTTTCTTTTGTAAAATGTCAATTCTATCCTTTTACATGCGTAAACATTCTCTCTGATCTTAATTTCCCAAGGAAGTAATTTGGAATTAATTGCATGGCAAATGAATTTTGGTGTTGCATACTTAAGAAACCTCAAGCCATTTTCTTCCTGGGATCAATAGATATATTTGACATATAATAGCTGCCTTTTGTAATCTAATTAAAGGATTACTTGACACACTTAAAGCTTTGGCACATTGAGTTAAGACTTTCTGACAGGGGGCACTGATGTTCAATGCTTATATTGTCAGGAAATCCTTACTTATTACACTGAAAGCTTGTTTCATAATGAAATGCCTCATGTATAACATCTGGAAGAGTGTAAAATAATTTCTGAATTGTTCGATGTGATAAAATTGCTCGTAACATGGAAAACTGAAAGAGAATATTTACAGCTAAATATGGCTTAAACCCCTTTTCATAATTAAAATAATAGAAAGGTTGCCTTAACAATGCAATTAGGACTTCTGATTCTTCAAGTGTGTACTCGATTTTTGTAACCAAATTTTCTGTCCTGGCTCTCATTTAGAAAAATATATTTGAGGAAATTAATATTATTCCAACCAAATTATTATGCAAGTGTGTGCACCCTTCTTCTAGAATGTAAAGTTTCATGGTGTATTTATGATGTGTGATATGGAATGTGTTGTTCTAGGATTACCAATAATAAAACCAACATTAAAAGAACTTTCAGAGCTGGGCGTGGTGGTGCACACCTTTAATCCTAGCACTTGGGAGGCAGAGGCAGGCGGATCTTTGTGAGATCAAGGCCAGCCTGGTCTAGAACTTTCAGAACCCATATATACTAGATATTGAAATGAAAGAATGAAAGATTCTGTCTTCAATGCAAGTATTCCTGCCATTCTGTAGCTTATTTTTTCTTTTTATTTACCATTTCTTTTTTTAATCTATAAGTATATGATACCATTATCTCAGATTTACTGTCGTACCTGTAATCACATGAATGCTTCATTGACTCCAGGCCAGTGCACTGGTAGGGATCCAAGAACCAAGGTGCACTGCAATAGACAATTATTTATTCCAATCAGTTGCCAAGATCCTGATTCTGTTTCTACATGCTGAAAGTCTTTCAAGTACAACATAGTAGTTTCTTTATTTTACTTTAGAGAATTTCACACATGAGTATTGTGCTTGCATTCTTTCCATCCCGCCCAGTCCCCCCCAATTGCTCTCATGTCCCCTCACATTTCCCCTGAATTTCTTGTCTTCTTCTTTTATTATTATTGTTACTTATAGATAGATGCATTTATAAATATCCATATATACTGCACTAAGTCCATTTACTGGTGCCCATGTGTTCCTGTGTTCAGCGTTGCCTACTTGGGAAGAGAAAACCTCTCAGGGATCTAGTCCATGGAAAAAACAGTTTCTACCTCATTCAACAGCCATTGATGACTGTTACTCATCTTGAGGTGGGATCCCATGAAATTTCCCCCTTCCATTTTGACATGTCACCTAGTTTTGTCATTATGCAAATCTTCTTGGACTACCACACTGTGGAAATTTCACCGGTCAAGCTTCCACATCACACCTAGACTTCCTTAAGCAGCACCAGGAATCTTGTCCCTCTGGCTGTTGAAGCCTTTCCACTCCCTCTTCCAAAATGTCCCCTGAGCCTTGGGTGTAGAGGTTGCATTATAGATGTATGATCTGGGGTCAGACACCTCACAGTCTCTTATTCTCTGAGTCTGAGCAGTTGTGAAACTTACAACAGTTTCCATGTGCTGTAAAAAGCAGCTTATAGATAAGTGGTAAGTTGTACACTTCTATCTAAGGATTTGTAACTAAGATTCACAAGTGCACAAGTGAAGGAGTACATGAATGGCTTTTTTTTCTGAATCTGTTATCTCACTTAGTATAACAGTTTCTAGTTCCATCTATTTATCTGTAAATTTCACGATTTCATTTTTTTTTACTGCCGAATAGAATTCTACTATTTGTTTCCATTTCCTAGCCATTGTGAAAAACACAGCAATAAACAGAGCTGAGCAAGTATCTCTGTAGTAGCCTATGTCCTTGAATCTAAGTTGAAAGTCTTGTACACAACAAAAAGATGTTTCTTAATCCATTCAACTAGTCTATGTCTTCTGATTGGGAACTTGAGTCCCTTGATGTCTATAGATATTATTGAAAGATGTATGTTGCTGTCACTTTATTTTCTGTTTGTGTTCTGAGGCTTATTTTGTGTTTCTGTAATTATAGCTTCATTTGTTTTCTTTTCATAGCCTCTGGGCCATGCCTTCCTTCATTCAGTCCTTTGTATTGTTTCCAGTATTCTCTGTGGGGCTGGTTTGGTGGACATTAATTCTTTTGGCCTATTTATATCATGGAAATTTTTAATTTCTTTCAATTACGATAGACAATTTTCTGGTTAGATAGCCTGGGTTGGCATCTGTAGTCCTTAGAACTTGAATCCATTGCTCCAGGCTCTACTAGCTTTTAAAGTTTACATTGAATAGTGACCTATTATTCTGCTGACTTTTCCTTTATACATAAGTTAACTTTTTCTCTTGCAGCTTTCAGTACCCTCTCTTTCTTCTAAACATTTGTGGATTTTACTGTGATATGTTTTGAGAGTGTCTATTTTGGTCCTGTCCATTTAGTGTTCTGTATGTTCCATATATCTGTATCAGTATGTCTTTCCTTAGTATAGGGGGGTTTTCTTCTATAATCCTGTTGAAAATCTGGCCAACTGTTGATCTGAGATTCTTCTTTTCTCTATACCTTTAGTTTGTATATTTGGCCTTTCTGCTGGGGATTGTGATATTTTATATTCCAAATCATGTACATTAAGTATTATACACATTTGTCCTTTAGGATAGTCAATGTTTAATTTGTCAGTATCTCGTCTGAACTAATTTGAAGAAATAAATATAACAGTCATTTTGCTTGTGAACAATGAAAAGTTACTTACTACGTGGGTTAACTGTAGTACAAGTATTTATCCCTAAAATGGCAAGATGTTATTGGGGTGTCAGGCAAGACTTCACATCTTTTTGTATAAGTAGTCCCCTGGCCACACTTTATCACCAGTTGCATTACAGTTAATGAGACCATAATGAATCTTTGAGTTTAAAGATGGGGGAGGAGTCTTGTGTCATATTTTACATCTTTAAAAAATAGGAAATGACTAAGAAGGTGATATCTTTTTGGTTTTAAAACATGGGAGATGGCTCGGCAGTTAAGAGCACTGGCTGTTCTTACAGAAAACCTAGGTTCAAATCCCAGCACTCACATGTTGGCTAACAACCTCCCTCAAGTCCAGTTCCAGGTTATCCAATTCCCTCTTCTGTCCTCCACAGACATTGCATGACAAGGGTGAATATATATATATATATATATATATATATATATATATATACATACAGGCAATACACACATACATTATAAGTTAAAATAATAAAAATATATTACAATAAGATTTACTTTGAAGTATTAGGTCAAGAAAACTTTACATATGTTACAAGCTTATTACATATATGTACATGGCTCTTTCTTCCCTAATTATTTAAAATATTCACATTATAAAACCAAGCTTTGTAGGGGTGACCCCAGATCACCCAGAATAGCTTGTACAACACTACCACACATAATGTTTCTTCTGAAAGCTATTTAGTGGTCTTCAATTCTATTTCTGCTCCTGAAAAAGTATTAGTACATCTGTTGATAAATGCCTGCCCACTGCTTTTAAGAAACAGCCACTGCAGCTCATTCTAACAAGCCCCAAGTGCCTTTTACACATCCACTGCTGTACAATTTATTAAGATACAACTATTAAGAAGGTTTCCCATTTTCTTTGGCAGTAGATTAATGGTTGTTGCATTATGATTTGAGTCTCCTTACAACACTTAACTGAAATATCCATTTGTTTTCAATCTTTTTATCTGAGCTGATGCTTAGCTAATTCACCGCAAATGAGTCTATTAACATTAATCCCCAAATCTTAAAATTATTCTTCCTCTAAAAGACAATAAAAAATGCTACCATTTCTCATATCTAAATTTGAATTTAGTTAGAAGCACTATCAAGTACAGTTGCTTAGTTATTTTAAGTTACACTGATACTATTTGTGCTGGATAGCTTCAACTTCACACACCTAGGTTGAGGGAGCCTCAAATGGAGAATGTCCTCCTGGCCTGTGACCACGTCTGAGGAGCATCTTCTTCATTGTTGAGTGATGTGGGAGGGCCCAGTCCACTGTGGGTGGTGCCACACCTGGGCAGGTTGTTCTGTGTTATTTAAGAAAGCAAGCTGAGCATGGGCCAGGAGAGCAAGCCAGTAAGCAGCATTCTTTCATGGCCTGTGCTTCAGCTCCTGCCTCCAGCCCTCCTGCCCTGAGGGCTCCCTCAGTGATGAACTGTGACCTGGGATATGTAATCCAAATAAACACTTTCCTCCCCAAGTTGGTTTTGGTTAGAGTGTTTAGTCACAGTAATTGAAAGTAAACTGTAACAATATTATATCACAGTGCACACAGCACATAAAACAAGATAGTTAATTACACCTGTAAATCAGCAATTTTTTTTATTAATTTTTATTTATTTCTGTATATGTATGAATGTACTGTCTGCATGCAAGTCTGTGCACCCGTGTCGTGCAATGCCGCAGAGGTCAGAAGAGGGTCTCGGATTCCCCTGGAACTGGAGTTCTCCTGGAATTGGAATTTCAGACGGTTCTCAGCCGCCATGTGGGTGCTGGGGATCGAACCCGGGTCCTCTGTAAGAGCGGTTGGTGCTCTTAACCGCTAGGCCATCTCTCCAGCCCCATTTACAGAAGCAAATTCCTTAATGCGTTTCAGACTGACTGGTGGCTATATGTGAACATTACAAAATTTAGACATTAGAACTTCATCTTAGGTTATATGTTTACTTTAAGTAAAGTTTCAAGTGGAAGTGTCATTATTTCCTCATCTGAAGAGTTAAAGGAAATGGAAGCCCACTGACTTGGTGCCTTGGAAAGAACATGTGGGGACGTGGCTCACTAAATTTGGCTCTAGTATAGTTCTGATTAGCTTGAGACTTAAAAACCAAGCTGGGACCTGATAAACTAGTGTTCTAATTTCTATTGTTTGAAAGGTTTTGTTCTTTCCTGTATGTTGCGTGGTGAGTTATAACCACATCCTCTTTCCCTTTTCTTATGAACAATCCTCATCTGAGAATTCTGATCCTTGGTCTTTTGTCTATTAAGCTGTTGTCGGTTCTTACTATAATTTCTAGACTGAGGGGCTGGAATGTTATGCTTCTCCCCACTACCCATCTTCAGCTTCTTAGGCACCTTTCAGATTGTTTGTCAGATTCCACTACTTCCGTGCTCCCAAGCCCAAGATAATAGATGTAACTTTCTGCCAGATCCTTTCCTTTGTGTCATTGCATTCTTCATGAGCCAATCTTCTGAGTTCAGCTGAGCACACAAGTTCAAGTGTAGTCCTAGCAATTTCTACCTCAGACAGCAACTACCTGTAAGTTAAAGCCTGCCTCCCTTTTGTTAAGAGACTATGCTCGAACCCAAAACAACCCATGAGCTCCTACCATTGAACCTCTGACCACCTCATCTTCTACCTTCTAAATTTGGCCTTTATATGGCATCCCACAGCTCCTGCATACATCATTCCTTTTTATTTAAAATAAATTGTTCTCTATGCTTAAGCAGCTGAACGCTTCATCTTCAGGTCTTGTTATTCTGTTTCCATTTGATGCATTCTACTGGTAAAACGTTCTGTATTTCCTATTCGGTTTACTGAGACTTTGGGGGGGGTATTTTGAGAGAGGGACCCCCTATAGCCCCAGCTGTCCTGGAACTCACTCTGTAGACCAGGCTGGCCTTGAACTCATAGAGATCCACCTGCCTCTGCCTCCCAAGTGCTAGGATTAAAGCCATGCACCACCATGCCTGACAAGAGACTTTCTATAACATATTCCTATCTCTTTTGTGAACTCACTTTTCAAATCCTGAATTGTCTTTATCCTTTCACTCAGATGTATATCTTTATTTTCTTGAGCTTCAGTCAGGAATTTATTCCTGAATTATCTGAGTTGTTTGTGAGTTCTTTAAAATCCTCTAATTTTTTATTATGTTTATGATTGTTCTTTTAAATCACATGTCCTGGGGTTTTTGGGGGGTACTTCTTGTAGAATCCTTCTATAAGACTGCTGGGATTTGGTGGGAATGGAGTATTTGGGTTTTTTAATATTATTTGTGTGTCTGACAAGAACTTCTAGCCTGTCTTTGTTGAGTGGAAGGTCAATTCTGGTTTTATTGTCATAGCTTGGTTGATTTCTGTTCTGGAATGAACAGTTAGTTGTTCTGTGCTATAGGCTCTCACTTTTGACTTTATACTGGAGGGACAGGGATGACTCCAGGCTGGCTGGCTGGTGTGGGAGATCTGTAATCACAACTAGGACTGTAAGTGTTGAGATGGCAGCAGAGTGAATGGTTCTAGCTAGCTCATTAGGCTGCTCTAGAATGTGAGCAGTGATTTCATTTTAGAGAAGAAAGATGGTGACAGAGTGGACTAGGTTCTGACTGGATAACCAGGATTTTCCAGAGCAGAGCATAAGCAACACCTTCCAGGCCTAGTCTCAGAGCTGGATAAGGTGACAAAGTGGGCAGAGTTCTATTTACTTTTTTTTTAAATGTTTGTGTGTGCTTGAGTGTATTGTGTCCAAAAGAGGGCAGAATATGGAACTTGGAATTAAAGTTAAAGGAAGCACTGAACCATGCAATGTGGGTTCTGGAAGCAATGTCTTAACCATCGTTTAGCAATGTCTTTGAGCATTCTGAATGAAATTAAGAGTACTCATAGAGCTCACAGGTATATGTCAATTGTTAAAATAGCAAGTATCTTGTCCTTGAGAATACGTCTTTAAATGTGAACAATGTAAGTCAGAAAATTCCTTTGTTTAATATTATAAGAACAGTGACAACAGTTGCCATTTAATCTCCTTACGTTTGCTAATTTATTCACCAAGTATAATATTCATGGGTAATCTACCATGTGCCAGATCCTTCAGGAGTTCAAGTCTCAGCTATGACAAAGACAAGCACTATGCTAATTTACCTGAATTATCTCAATCCATCAGGTGACTGTTAGGAGTTTAAGGATGAGCAGATTAAACCCCAGGGTTATTAATCACTGGTGGCAGTATACAACTTCTAATGGCCATAGCAGAGTAAAAATCCAATAGGTCTCAAGGCACAGATTTCATCAAATTCACCCATGTTGTTTTGGGTGACTATATATGATTAACTTGGGAAGCAAACTTAATTTTTACATTAAATCATCTTAAAGAGAATGCTACAAGGTGATACTGTACAACAGAGAAATTATAGAGAACATTTGTATGTGTCAATCCCAAAGTTATTGCTCTACAGATTTTATGTAAAACAAATGTGGACAACAGCGAATTATATCTCCATTTAACTCAGATGCATTACCATTTTTATCAGAGTCTGTAAACCAATGTTGTTTAATATACACATATTTATTTTTACTAAATCCTAAAACACCATGTGTCCTGTAGATCTAATTGCTTGTGCTTCATTAGTAGGATTGAAAGGTTATTCCTGGACAAACTGTCAGCCCATGAAAGGAAACAGCCAGAATTGACCAGAGTCCAAGTCAACAGCTCCAGAGAAAGTGGACTGTTTAACTTCTCATCCACCTGTGCCCCTTTTCTAAGCCTAGGGAACAATCTGCGGAAGAGGGGGCGTGGTAGAATGTAAAGGCTGCGACTGGGGTGAATGGTGAAACTACAGCAATGTAGTCTGGACACTCATTTGATCAACTTGATTGAACAAACAACCTGTCACCCCCCACTGGATGGTGGGGCTGTAGGGGTTTGGACACAACAGCCTGCAGATTGGTTTTGCACGAAGGATGCTTGTACTCATGGATTATCACTTATAGCTAAAAAAAAAAAAAAAAAAAAACGGAGAGAAAGATGCAGGACAGTTATGGCAGAATGCATGATCTGGGATGGGGTTGGGGTGGGGGGGAAGGGAAAGGGAAATAAGCCTGAACTGAATTGGAAAATAATGTATGAAATGCACAAAGCATCAATAAAAATTAAATTAAAAAAAATCCAATAGGTCTCATCTAAATCAAACTCTCTGTCTTCTTCCTTGTCTCTCCATCTGAGCACAGAAACCAGTTTGACTCACACCTCACAATTTTCTTGGTGCCCGAGTTTTCTAAATCTAGTTAGTTAGCTTTTACTCTCTTTCTATCCATATCCATTTTATACACAAAAGTCAGATTGACATTCTCAAAATATCTCCATCAATTTATTAATCATATTTCTCTTTCATCTCCTCAGGCAGTAAAAATGTTTGGTCAGATATTCCAAGTTCTATATGCTTACCTATACAATTCAGTAAGAAATTTTCTTTTTTAACTACTCTAATTACAAATTTCTCCCTTTCCCCTCTACTGATAGAACACTTATCCTTCAACCAAATTATAATCGTGATTGGTCTAGTCCAAATTATGCCACTTCTTTTGCCTGGAATGTTCCTCAGAAGGCCCTGTTCATTCTTTGTGATCCTTTTCACCCTCACAACCTGGTAGTACATGTTAAATTCTTAATGAACTTATCTTTATTAATACATTTTATTGCATTCTGCCAACATAATTATGTTTTCTGCAGCAATCTCTTAACCATGTTCTAATTCATAGGAACTAAAAACCCTTTCTTATTGTGCCATTTTAATATCATGGTACTATGTTCTTAACAAATAATATCTCATGTTATATACTTAATAAATACTAATTTAATCTATTGTTATATTGGCTAGAGTTACTATTCTGCTACATGATATTTTTCTCATTAACTCAGAACTAAAAATATGCTTTGGGCATGCCTTCTCTGTTAACATGGAACATCTTAATACATGTTAATATTAATAATGCAGTTCTTTTAAAATATGCAACATAATCACTTTATCCATATCTTTGTTGTTTATTTCATTTGGTTTATCCCATTTATAAATAAGCTGTTATGACATTTTTAAGTTCCTAGTCCCAAGATCTTTGATGATGACCAATCTTTCACATTTTGATAGTAATTTATATTCTAATCTGGTCCCTAATCTTTACACATTTAAATTAAGTTCACAACTCCTTTTGTCTCATCAACAAAAAAATGAACAAAACCAAAAGGAAATGTTGATATTGCACAAGTAATTAAGATACATAGGGACATAATTCTTTTTTCTTTTTTTGGTCTTTTCGAGACAGGGTCTCCCTGTGGCCCCAGCTGTCCTGGAACTCACTCTGTAGATCAGGCTGGCCTTGAACTCACAAAGATCCACCTGCCTCTGCCTCCCAAGTGCTAGAATTAAAGGCGTGCACCACCACACCCAGCTCTGGACATAATTCTTAAATAATAAAGAAGATATAAAAGCATAACACTTCCAAGAGCTTGTAGCCTTATTAGTGAAAACAATAAAATATGTAGTAATTATGACATGGCAATGATAAAAACCTGTAAAAGACATTTTATTGATAACAAATTTTGTAGTAAGCAAAAAAGAGATGGAAAGAGATAAAAAAGGCTGAAAGAAATTTATTCTTGAAATTGATTCTATATTGTTTACAAGACTAATATTGGGCAGCTGGAAAGGTATGAGAGAGGCATTCTGGGGAAATAAAGAATGATATGAATGTTCATCCACTGTAGAGAAGCTTTGGTAATGGATGCCCCAACATTTCATAGGCCAATCCTGAGCCATTGAGTCACCACATGTGACTATCTACAAAGCCATGGGCAAGATAAGGGGAAGCCAAGTGGGAACAGTTCAAGCTGGGGCTAGCAATGTTGGAAACTATAACAAATCTTGGGCCTAGAGGAATGAGAACAAAGAAATTACAAGTTATATATACAGAGATGGTCACTTCAATAGAACTCCAGCCCCAGTAAAGACATACCTTCCCTGTGTAAGCAGGGAAGGAGCCAGGGTAGGACACCATTAGTCAAAATCTCCTCAGCCTCTGGTCTCCCAATGACAGATCCCAGGGCTGTACCCAAGTGAAAGCCATCAAGAAAGGGCTGGGAGTGCCCACAGGTCTGCTTCCTGGGGCAAAGAAGAGAGGAAAATGGGAACTAGACCTAGAAGGACAAACTCTAAATATTCATCACATTCAAGCACATGATAAAATGTGACTATCATTCAAGCAATTCAAAGTCTCTGTGGGTAGCTGCAAATAAAAACACTTCTTATAGTTGTCATTCATAAAGCCTAAGACATGTTGACCACAACCAGGATTTGTTTTCCTTCAGCCCCACCGTGCCCCAGTTTGCTTTCCTCTAAGAGCTACATTGCTCTCAAAACAATGGTTTCATGGAAACTGCCATCTCCATAATCCAGGTCTCGGGGAGGAAAACTAATAACTTCTTGGCTTACTAATCATCATAAACCCTACCCCTTCCACCATGAGTAGTCCTGGAATGCACACTGACTGTAGCATATATTTTGACTTCAAATTTGTCCTTTCCAGAAGAGTAACACCTGTATGGCAGAGCTTGAAACTTTTCAACCATCAAGAGTACAAAAACAGAGAACAGTCATTTCTCAAACATATCTCACAGCTTGACTTTTAATCTTAACTTGTGGCTTTGTCTTCACTAATATTATCATCCTACAAAGCGTGATACTTAATGGATTCCTCCATCAAAATAAGGAAGAAGATAACTCATGTTCTTTCAATAGCAATTTATCTCATTTTCAAGTTCTTCCAGGGTGTATCATAAACAAATATGCTTGGTCTCTGCTTATATCTCCTTCTTTGGCACATGTTCTTATGCAAAGTAAGTAGTAACATTACATTATAGTGTGCTGGGAATTATAGACAGGACACAGTTGCTAAAGTGAATGTGAGTCATCACTATTAGTATCAAAATAATCTTATATAACTAATATCATATATGTATCAACAAAAGCAAAAATATGCAGTCCAGCTCTTATTAAAATCCATTTTGAAAAAGATACTTTCCTTAAGAGCAAACATAACAAAGACATATAGTTCTGCTTACAACACGAAAACATGACACATCCTTACCTAGGATAATTTAACTACTCAGAGTTATAGCTTCTCATAACCCATCATTGCTGCAGCTGATGGGCTTCCCCAGAAGGACCCTCAGAGTTGATGATACGCTGAGATTCACAGAACTCAGAAAAACTGTTATACTCAAGATGATAGTTTGTCAAAAGGAGAAGACACAGATGAAAATCACAGAAGGAAAGTTTTGAAGTTTAAAGTTCAGGGGATGTGAGGTACAGATTTCTTCCACTGGTTCTTCCTCAGTTGAGTTGCTTGCACAGAATTTAATTTCCCCAACATAATATATGACAAGACATCTAAAGTATTGCCAACCAGAGAAGCTTATGAAACCTTAGTGCCTAGCATCATTTTGAAGGATTTCTTCTTAGTATAGAAGCCCTCAGGTACAGCACAGCTAGTCTGTTTCTAAGGCTTCCAAAACCCAAATGGTTATATACAGCCTTCAGCCCTGTGCAACATGAATCACTCTGTTAGCATAAATTTATTATCAAAATAGATATTCCGGGATATATGAGATTATTTCTCAAAAGCCAGTGGAGGGTTAAACCCAGATCAAGACCAGGATTTGGAGAGCACAAGCCTTTTGAATTTCCCCTTTAATGCACTTTTGCTCATGGTCTTTTCTAATGTCCTTACTTAATGAGAGAATCCATTGCTTCTCTCTGTCTCTCACAAAGACATCATCACACTAAGATCTATTCGACTTTGTGTCTACTGTCTACAGAGCTACTACTTGACATAAGAATTTTTCTGGTATCTATTATTTAAAACCCCTGTGATTTTAACACTTTCTAAGCCATGATTCAAAGTACCTGTGTCTCCTTTTCTAAGTTGTGGTTAAAAGAAGAAAATCTCCACTAAATAAATCAAGAAACAAGTATTAATATTTGGGAAAATGACAAAGAAAGTTGATCTTTTTTGTACAATGCTGTAAGGATCTGGCTTTTGAGCTTCGGGGAGAGGAACATTGCTTGGCCTCTTTGTATCAGCTAGTTAGATACATCTCACAGAAAGTAAATAATACTATCACACCATAGTATATCAAGTATTATAGAAGACAGACAGGGAACATGAAATGTCACTAAAGTTAACATAAAATTCAACACCATTAGTATTATAAATAGATCATCTTCCATTAGCACTACCAGCATAAATTTTTTACTGTCGTATTGTATAACCAGTTTTTTGATTAATGCTATTTTTTATATTTAACACACTGATTTCTATTGAAACTTTGCTTTGAAATACTTATCTTTCAGAAAAATCATTGTTGAACTAAATTGTCTTATTTTAAAAGATACCGTGTATTGGTGATCTAGTCTTTCCAACTATGATTTTCTGCCTCATTAGGCCATCCTTTCTTCTAAACAAAACAATCAGATGTAATTCAAAGAAATTTCTCCAATAATTGAAAGAAATTGAAATGAAAAGGATAAAACAAACTATTACCAAGAAAAATGAGTCGGATGTGAAGGGGCTCTTGGCTGTGACATCTGCCACCTCATTGACTGGCAGGGTTGACTCAGCTTATCTGGCTGGATAGGTGGGTGGATGTCCCCTTCCTCCCACAATTTTTATTGGAAAAGGACAATCTTCCCGGATAAAGGAGGACTCTCTTCAGTCAAGAGAATAGGAGTTGTTGTCCTTCCCTGCTAGAACCTCCAAGCAAGCTCTCAAGGATAAATGAGTCTTTAATGCATATCTATTTGTGGGAGCTGATGAGATGGCTCGGTGGGTAAAGGCACATTCCACCAAACCAGATGACCTGAGTTAAATTTCCGTGACCCAGGTACTGGAGGAATAGAACTGACTCCTGTATGTTGTCCTCTGACATCCATGTGCATGTAGTGGCACACTAGGCCACACACACACACACACACAATTTAACTAAATGTAATTAAAAATTTAAATCATGTCCAGCCTTATATATTTTATTTGGTAGCACTGTAACAGAACATGCTACTATTTATGTAGGGGAAACAATAAGGCAGAAAGGATACACAGAAGATCTTGGCCAAAAGCACAAATCTCAACCAGTACACAAGCTCTCAGGTTTCTCCATCTACTGCTAGACCTGGAAGTGAACCTATAAGATTATAAGTTCAGTGCAATACTCTGAAACAATTAAACTTGCCAGATTACTTTGGCTATAAGAGAAGGGCTATTGTTTTAGATCAGTGAGAGGCAATGTGGGGCAGGTAAAAGACTGATTTACATTTTTCTTCAAGGTCTAAAGGGACTAGCTTTCATTTACTAAAAGTGAGAAAAACACAAGAATGTTTAGTGTCTCATATAAACAGTCATCAATCAAGATCTCAACCTAATGCCAGTCGACCTAAGGGGAGAATTCAACAACACGTACACATGAGGCTAGCTGAAACTCAGAAGACCACGGCACTGTGCCAGAACCTATATTCCATTTTATTGAATTGTTTATTGTAAATGATAACCACATAACAAAATTAAATAAGGAAATTGTCTGGTTTTAGAATTTATTTATTAATTTATTTTTCTTCTTTTTTGGAAAATACAAGATATCTATGTTTATTCTTTTTTTTTTTTTTTTTTTTTTTTTTTGTCTTTTCGAGACAGGGTCTCCCTGTAGCCCCAGCTGTCCTGGAACTCACTCTGTAGACCAGGATGGGCTTGAACTCACAAAAATCCACCTGGCCTCTGCCCCCCAAGTGCTAGGATTAAAGGCATGCGCTACCACACCCGGCTTATTCTGACATTTTGAGCACCAAAGAAAAACACATGCATTGAGTCTTTTGGTCTCAACTCTTTAAAGCTACTTTCATAATTCAGTTTTCATGATGCCACACTCACCTCTATTCTTTGTGCTTAGATAAGCCAAAATATTTGTGGAGATTGAACACAGTGTGATTTGCTTTTCACATATTCCAATATGATGACTATTTGAGGAAAACATCTTAATCCCCAAAGCTTTGGACAAATGTAATGTTTACTAAAAAATCATTTGACTAGCATTTTCTTAGTGTTATAGCTTCCTCCTCTCCCCTAAAATGATTTTATTCTCCCAAGTCACTAATAACTTCAGAATCTCAGCACTGGTATTAGACAAAATGGACTAGCTTGAAACACTCTTTCGGTTGCTTAGCTTCTATGTACTAGTTTCTCCCACGCTCCATTCAAACGTCATTTTCTACCTCATATACTCCTCCCCTTTTTCTTTCCACACCACAAAGTCTGGTGATATCCACATTCTAGAGCCACTGCTCTACTCTTTTACTCGAAATTATTTCTCATTTAGTGGGAATGACTTCCCAATCAAAGATCATTCTGTCTCCCTCCTTCACACTTCCATGTTCCCTGCCCCCACTGCCTGGTGGATATTGTCAATAGATGATCTACTCAGACTTCAAACTAACTACATTACAAACAATGCCTTGTCCTCCTTAGTCTAGTTCCCTTCCCCTTCACAGCTTTGTTCACTGAGTCATCTGTGAATACATGGGTGATCAATTAAAAAAAATGCTAGCTTTCTTCAGAACTAAAGATCAACAGCCTTACCTATAAAATTCATCTCAATGTTTGGAGCCCTGTTGACCAAAGGTTGATCTTCTCCTGTGGTCATCAGGGAGCAGGGGTAGGCTGTATTTCTTGTTACCTAACCATAATCAATCCTATCCTCGCATACTCTGATTCTCCTTCCCTATTTCAGATATTTCTGTCATCAAGTTTATAATAGGAAAAAAACAGATCTAGACATATTAAATCAGCCTTTTCATCCCAAATTCTCTCACTATACATTTGTAAGTGTCTTCAAATAGTTGTAAATATTTTATGATTCTGGATGTCATTTTATTTCTTTGCAATTTTCATTTAAGAATTAATTCTTATTAAAGCCTTTTAATACTTTAATTGATTTAATAATAAGCATAAAATAAATTATATTTAAATTTTACAAGTTGATCATTTTAAAATGCCATCATTTCCACTATATTATCATGGAGATATATTTTGCCTATCGTCTAGGCCTTTCTTTTAAGTATCCCACTAACCTCACCTCAGAAAGAAACCCCAAACTCATTAGCAGTTCCTCCCTGTACCTTAAACCACCAGTTCTTTACTTTCTGTCTTCATGAATGTGAATCTTCTGCACATGTCCCAGAAATGGAATCATGTAATATGTAACCCTGGCTCCTGTCACCTGGGATGGGATCCTCTGGGTCCACCCACATCCACAGCAGGTATCAGGACTTCATGCTTTCTTATGCTAAATGGTCTTCACTCCATGGACCCCCCCCCTTGTGTTATTTGGTACTTAACAGTCCTTGCCCTCCCCTTGCTCGTGCTCTCAGAGTTCCATGAACAATGCAGCTGTGGGAAATTGCGCACTGGGTTTTCTCTGGCTGTAATATCACTCCTCTCTGGGATTACACTAGGAGTGGAGTAGTTGGTTTAATGGTAACTTATGGTTGACATGCAGAAATGCAGCTGTACAATGATCAACATTCTCAACAGCAATGCATCAGATCCATACCACTGCACGTCCCATGTTTACATGGTGTGTTGATAGGAAGTTATTCAGAGACTTTTCGTATTATTCTTTAACTATCAAATCAGCCTCAGTATTTTTTTTTTTAAGCCGCAGGAGGAAAAAAAAAAAAAAAGGGACCAGCTCCCGCTCATTCCCCCACCCCGCCAGAGCTCATGCATTCTGCCAAACATGCTTTCCATCTCTTAGTCTTTCTCAATATTTTCCATGGGGACGTTGACTGTTTTGAGCAGAAGTTCACTGTTTCAGTCAGTTCTTTGATGCAGTATTTTCTGTTGTTGTTGTTGTTGTTTCCAAAATGCATTATGTCCAACTGCTTTGTACAGAAGCTCAGGGGGCCCTACACAAGAAATACTTACAACTGGGTAATTGGCACTAGCATCCACAGATGAGGGATACCATTCGTCGTTTGTTTTTCTGGGACTGTGTTACTTCACTCAGCATGATGTCCTCTAGCTCCAGCCATTTTCCTGCAAAGCTCGTGATGTCGTCTTTCTTTACTGCTGCATAGAACTCCATTGTGTAGATGTACCACATTTTCTCTATCCACTCGTCAGTTGAGGGGCATTTAGGTTGGTTCTAGCTCTTCTATTGTGAACGAGAGCTGAATCCAAGCATGGCACTGTGCTGTACTCTGTTGGTGGCGTAATCTTCGAGGGTACATGCCCAGGGTGGTATGGCTGGGTGCGGTGGCAAGTTCATTCCAAGTCTTCCAAGGGATTCTCCACACTGCTTTCACATAGTGCTGTACGAGGTTACATTCCACCAGCAGTGATGAGTGTTCCCACATTTCCCCACAACCTCTCCAAGCACTGGTATCATTTGTTCTTTTGACTTTAGGCAGTCTTAACTGAGTATAGATAGATATCTTAAAGTGTTTTGATTTGCATTCTTAAATTGAGTACGTGATGTTGAACACTTCTTATGGAGTTTCTCAGACATCTCTAATTCCCTTATGTCAGTTTTATACTCAGAAATTTTGTTCATAATTTTCATTAATTTTTTTCTTTTTCTTTATTTTTGAGTAGTTTATATATTCCTGGAAATCAATGCTTGTGGCAGATGTATCTGCAGTGAGGTTCTTCCTCCTCCACTCTGTGGATTTCTCTTCACTTCCTTGGATTGTTTTCTTTTGATGTAGCAGAAAAGCTTTTGAGTGTTGATGAGGTCCATTTGTCCAATGTTCCGAACCTTAATTTTTGTGCAGCTGCTGCTGATGTAGGAAGTCTTCTCCTACGACCTATGTCTTGTAGTCTGCTGCCAACTTTTTCTTATACTTTCAGAGTTAGGGTTTTCAACGTTGACGGTCCTTTAATCAATCGAGGTGACTTTTGTACAGGTGAGAGTTAGGGGTTTAATTTCATATCTTCTACAAGTGGTGATCCCCCAGTTTTGCCACACCACTTGCTGAAGATGCTGTCTTTTTCTCTTCATTCCTCCATGTGTGGTTCTTGGCCCCCTTGTTCAAATAATGAGATGGTGAGCAATTGATTGTGCTCAGTTTTATCTTCTGGTTTTGTCCTATTGGTCAACAGGTCTGTTTTTGTGCCATACCAGGCTGTTTTTATGACTATAGGCCCTGTAGTATAGTTTTAAAATTTCTTCTGGTATGATGAGATCCCTCCTGTGTAGCTCTGTTGCACTACTAGGTTGATTTGGCTATTCGGGGTCTTTTGTTTCTCCATGCTTTTAGATCTTTGCTTTTTTTTTTTTTTTTTTTCAAGCTCTGTGAGAAACTCTTGGGGTGGTTGATTGGGATTGCAATTAATCTATACAAGAGTTTTGGTAAATGGGACAGTTTTAACTATATGTTTATGTCCCAACCATGGAGCAGGAGTTTTCAATTTCTGAGGTCTTCTTACGAATTGCTTTCTTAAATGGGTTTAAAATTTTTGTTTGTAAGAGGTTCTGTTGGTGTCCCTTTGGTTAGGTTGTTCAAGGTAAATCTTATAGTTTTGAGGCTATCTGTGAGTGGGGAAGGTGCTCTTGAATTTCTTCTCACAGTTGCTTGTTGCTTGGTGTAAGAAGAAGGCCATTGATTTTTTTGAGGTTAATTTTGTATCCTGCCACTTTGCTGAAGCTGTTATCGTTTCTAGGAGTTTTATATTTGGAGTTATTGTTGCCATCCCTTAAGTAAGAAATCAATTCATCAGCAAAGGGATACTTTTACTTCCCTCTTTCCAATTCAGACTTACTCCTTTAATAATCCTTTTCTTGCCTTATTGGCTCTTAGCACAAGATGTTTTCAGACACTATATTGGAGCGAGTGGCTGATCGGGGGCAGTCCTTGCGAGTTCCTACCTTAAAGGGAAATGTTCTGTCTTTCCTGCCATTTAGGGATAGTTAGTGCCTGTGGGTTGTTTCCTGTATATGGCTTTGATTCATTGAGGAATGATCCCATCCAATCCAATTCTTTCTAGTGCTTTCAAGCATGAAAGGAGTGCTAGATTTTTCAAAGGCTTTTCGGATCATTCGCGCATGAGATGGTGTGGTTTTTGTTCTTTGATTCCGTTTAATGTGTTTGATGTGTTTATTAATATTTTCGTATGTGAACCATCCTGCATCTCTGGTATGAATCCAACTTGGTCATGATGGATGATCTTCTTGATGGTGGGTCTTGATGGATTTGCATAGTATTCTGTTAGAATTGTTTGCATCTGTGTTCATGAGGGAGATGGGTCCTATATAATCTCCTTTTAGTTCGTCTTGGCCTGGTTTGGTAAAGTATGATGAATTTGGCTTCATATAAAGGAATTTTGGGAGAGTTCCTCTGATTGTATACTTCTAACAGTTTCAGAAATAATGGTTAGTGGTCATTTTTAAATGTTTTTATTAGAATTTCTGCTGTGACAACTGTCTGGGCCTTTGGCTTTTTTTTTAGTTGGGAGACTTCTTACTACATCACAGCTCTATTCTCATTATTATGCATCTTTTAAGCGTGCTGGTCTCCCTCTTGGCCAAGCTTTGGTGATTCCCAAGATTTCAGATATTCATTACCATTTCTTCTAGATTTCAAACTTGGTAGAACTTATAGGTTCTTGTAATATTCCTCATATACTTTTCTTATCTTTTTCTTTTCTTGTCCGTGTGATATTTCCTCTTTTAAATCACTGATTGTATTGAGTTGGAGTGTGTTCCATCTTTCTTTTGTTAACTGGGCTAGAGGTCTGTCTGAAATCTTGTTTATTCTTTCAAAGAAACCAACTTTTGGCTCATTGAATTTTTTGTATTGTTTTCTTTGTTTCTCGATTTGCTTTTTATGATTTCTGCTCTGATTTTTTGTTATTTCTTCTCGTCTGTTGCATTTAGGGTTCATCTGTTGTTGTCCTCTCAAGTGCTTTATGCTGTAGTGTTTAGATCATTCACATTGTGCTCTTTCTGTTTTTCTATGTAGGCACCCAGGGCTATAAAATTTCCCTTTAGGACTTGCCTTATAAGGTATCCCCATAAGTTTTTTTTGTTTTCATATCATTAGTTTTTTTCCCAGAATTTTTTTTTTTATTTTTTCTTTATCTGTTTTATTTTCCTTGGACCCATTCTTATCAACAAGTGTGTTGTTATAGTCCCATGTGTTTTTAGGCAGGAGGGCTTGTCCTGGTGTGTTGATGTTGAGCTTCGTATTCACTGTGGTCTGACAGGAATGCATGAAATTATTTCAATCTTTTTTGTATTTGTAGAGAGTTTCTTCTGTGTCCCAGGAGGTCAATTTGGAGAAATGTTCCGTGGGGTGCTGAGTAGAAAGTGTATTCTCTGGTATTAGGATGGAATATTCGTAGAGGTCTATGAGGTCCATTTGGTGTATCATATCGTTCATTTCAGATGTCTCTGTTTATTTTTTGTCCTGTTGACCTATCCAAGAGGACCTCAGTGGGGGTATTGAAATCTCCCACTATGTGTGCTGGGGTTAGTCTGTGATTTTGGTCCTGGAGAATTGTCTTTATAAAGTTTGGTGCACCAGAATTTTGGGGCATATATATTCATAATTGTGAAATCTTCTTGTGGAATTGTTCTTTGATGAAAATGTAATGGCCTTCTTTGTTCTTCTGATTTCTTTTAACTTTGAAGTCTATTTTATCCGATATTAAAATAGCAACACCTGCTTGTTTTTGTTCATTTGCTTGGAATTTTTTTTTCCATCCCTTCACTTTAGGTGGTGCCTGTCCTTAAGGTAAGATGTGTCTTGCAGACAGCAATAGTCGATGGATCTGTTTCCTAATCCAGTCTCTGCCAGCTATGTCTTTTGATTGGGAATTTGTAGTCCATTAATATTTAAGGTTATGAACTGATATGTTTTGTGGTTGCTTCCTTTTGCCTTATTATCCATCTGCGGTTTTGATTTAGGTTTCTACTTCTGCATTACTGCTTTTATTGATTTCTCCTTCTAGTGCCTGGGGTTGGTTGCTCCTTTCTTCTGTTCTTTGGATTGGCTTCAAGTATCTCTGAAGGTTGGGTTTTTCCGGACATGTATTCTTCAAGTTGTTATGTTCATGAAGGAGTTTTCCTCTCGCTTCTGCACTATGATTGACATTTTTGCTGGTGATAGTAACCTGGGCTGGCATCCTTGTCCCTCAACACTGGGAATGCTTTGCTCCAGGTTCTTCTTGCCTTCATCGTTTGCTGTGAGAAGTCCGTTGTTATTCTGATAGGGTTTCCCCTTATAGGTCACTTGTTGTTTTTTCTCTTGTCGCTTTAAGAATTTTCTCTTTGTTTTGGGTGTCCAGAATTTTAACTATGATGTGGCGTGGAGAATCTTTTCTGATCTTTTGTGTTTGGAGTTCTATGTGCTTCTTGTATTGGTATTTGGTTTTGTCCTTTTTAGTTGGGGAAGTTTCATCTATTATTCTGTTGAAAATCTGATCAAATACGCTTTCATTGCTTCTCTTCTCTCTATTCCTATGATGCGGAGGTTTGATCTTTTTCATAGTGTCCCACAGCTCCTGGTTGTTCCATTTTTGTGTATTTTTAAATTTTTCATAATCTTTCTTGTTTTTTTTTTTTTTTTTTTTTTTTTTTTTTTTTTTTTTTTTTCTCTTCCTCCATTCTGCTTCTGAGGCTTTTTTCATTCCTTTCCTCTTGAATGGATGAGTGTTTGATTTCCTTTTTCATTTCCTCTTCTGATTTCTTCGTGTTTCTAATTCTTTTTGGAGCTTCTCGATCTCTTTTTGTAGCTCTTTTGTGTTGCTGGTTTGGTTTCTTTTTCTTTTCAGCAGGGATCTTTTCAGTGTTTCTACTTCCTTCCGGAGCTTGTCATTCTCTCTCCTCATTCTCTCAATTCTCTTTTCTTAGTTCTTTAATTTGTTTTATGATCTTGTAGTTCTTTTAAGTATGTTCCAATTGTGTTTCTGATGTCTGTGTCCTGGGGCATCCCCGGGGGATACCACTGCAGGAGTCTTCCAATAGGGTTGGTAAAGCTTGGCGTGGGATTATCCTGCACCTTTCCAGTGTAGTCTCTTCTTCGTGATCCTGGCTAAGATGGGCTTTCTCCTGCTGTATTCCAATGTGAGTCCTGAATGCCTCTTCACTGTGTTGAAAGATTGCTTGCTCCTTCAAGATCCTTCTGTAATCTCAGTTGGGGGGGGGGGGGGGGGGGTGGGGCGGGCGGCACCTGCTGCTGGGCTCAGGAGATCTCAAATCCGTCTTCCCCTCTTCCTGCCGCTGGGCTCAGGAGATCTCAAATCAGCCTCAGTATTTACTTTTACTGCTTTCATTACTTTATATGATTTGTCCCAAATTCTGATGTCTGTTTTCTTTCCCTAAATAGCACTTTCTGACACTGCCCTATCTCACCAAACTTGATAATTATTTCCAACCTACAAAAGACACTGAAAATTATGAATTCTGAAAATCTCTAACCATTCAAATTAATTTGATACATGTTCTTCAGTAGTTTATATAAGTCTGCAACTGAACCCCTCCAACTCCACCAGAACGACTTGTGCTTAATTTTACAGACATATTTCTCAGGTGGGCAGGCCTGGCTTCACTTGCCTGCAACATGCAAAGCCTTTGGGGGCTGCACAGCAAGACAGGCCTGGCACTCTGCTTAAGGTTCAGCTACCATCAACTCAAAATTATCCAAATATGTAGAGCACATAACTTTCCTTTAAAAAGTTATTCTCCTTATCAGCAACTTTATATGTAGTATGAAATAAATAAATTAAAGAACCACATATTTGGGCATACAAGAAGGGCTTTCCTTATCTGTGACACTAAACAGAGCTTACTGGCTGTTTTGTCATCTTCCAACAACCAGCCTTCCTCTAGGGTGGCTGTGGGGGGTAGAGAGGCACAGCTCCTGCCATCAGCTAATTCACATCTACAGGACAGATCGTTCTTACTGCTTGTCACTCAGACTTTCTTTTAATTTGGTTGCTTGATATAGATACATATGTATCCATATATGTACATGTGTGTGCATATATGTACATGCTTTTCTAGCTTTATTGAAGTATATAAGATAAATATAATTTATGGTATCTAATATGGTATTTGAATATACCAATACATGGTAACAAAATTTCCACAACTGGACTAAGTAATATTTCTATCACTTCACATAGCTAATAATTTTCTGTAGGAAGAACACAGTATCTTCCATTCATCAAATTTTAAGTATAGAAAACACTCATATTAATAGTCCTCACATTCTATATATTAGCTATTTTTCTATTGTGGTACAACACTATGAACAAGGCAACTTCTAGAAGAAAGAGTTTATAGGCTTACAATTTCAGAGGAGTTCATTATGGCTGGGAAGGCATAGCTGCAGGGGGTAGCACAAAAAAAGCCCAACAGTCACATCTTCAAGCAGTAATGACACAAAAAGCAACTGGAAATCTAGCAAGGCTCAAGAACTCAAAGTCTATACCCAAGGTTGTGCTTTCTCAGGCAAGGCTGCACCTTTTAAAAGCTCCCAAAGCAGTGTCACCAACAAAATGTCCAAGTACTTGGAGTGTATGGGGGACATTCTCATTCAGACCACCACACTCTGCATCAGATCTGGGGAAGAATGTATCCTCTACCATCAAAGTGCTGAATCTTTGAACACAATCTCCCTATTTCCCATCTCAAGCCCTGCTCGTGTTCCTCCTTCTGTGAGTTTGACTTCTTGACTCCAGAAGATCACACAGTATATGCATTTCTTGGCCTTGGTTATTTTATTTAGTACATTGTCCTCCAGATCTGTCCATCTTGTGATAAGTTTCAAGGCTTCTTGTAACATTTAAATAATATTTTATTGTGTTTGATACATCGTATGTCCATTTTCACTTATGGACACAACTTGGTTCTACATTTTGGTTATTGCACATAATACTGCAATGAGCATGGGTCTAAGGATACCTTTTTTACTTATATTTATTTTGTTTTTAATATATATCCAGAAGTGAGATTATTGGATTTTTCTTGAGAAGACTCCACATTGTTTTCCATAATGACTATACCAACTTGATTCCTGCCAAAGTATACAAGAGTTTTCATGGAGCTGGAGAAATAACCCTATTTTTGTTATTTTTATTTTATGAATGCATTGCTTGCATGTGTGTAAGTACACCAAATACCTGTGGAGGTCAGAAACTGGAGTTAGGGACAGTTGTTAGCTGTCATGTAGGTGCTGAGAATTGAACTTAGGTTGTCTGCAAGAGCAGCCAGTGCTCTTAACTGCTGAGCCATCTTTCCAGCACCCCCCCAAATAAAATATTTTTAAAAAGATTTTCTGTGTTCTTTCTCCAAGTCCAGTCCAATACATATTACTCTTTGATAGTAGCCATGTGTATTAGTCACTTTTCTGTTGCTGTGATAAAGCACCATGACCAAGGAACTTATAAAAGGAAGAGTTTATTTGACTTACGATTGACGGTTCCAGGGAATTAGAGTCCATTGTGGCGGGAGGCATGGCACTAGATCTGGAGCAGCAAACCGAGGGTCACATCTCGCAAAGAGCACAGGAAGCAGAGAGAGAGCAACTGTAAACCACGAGGCTTGTTAAACTCACTAAGCCTGCCCCCAGTGACACACTTCCTCCAGCACGGCCACATACCCCAAGACCTCCAAAAACAGCGCCACCAACTGGAGACAAACGTCTGAATACCTAGAGCTATGGGGGACACTCATTCAAACCACCACACCATGGTAACTGATTTGAAGATTAGTGGCATTGAACATATTTTCAGGAGTCTGATGGATATTTTTCATATCTATTTTTCTTACCCATTTCTTCCTAAGGCTGACAGCAGTAGGGTCATTTGGGACAGCAGTGTGCATGGGTTCATGGAGTAGGCTGGCATGGCCCTGGGGTGAAACTGCAGCCTGAGTCCATGAAGACCCAGCCTGGAGCTTCAGGCTCAAAGAGTGACTCAGTGTTGCGATGGCCTGAAAGCTGAGATGTCAGGAGGTTATCCTGGAACCTGTGTACAGAAGGCGGCCTGACACTGAGGTTCTCTTCGGCAACCTGATGTCAAAGGATATGACAAAGTCCGGTGTTCACCATCTTACCCCATACTTAAGGACTCTCTATGCTGTTCTGCCTAGGCTTGGGGTATAGGCGAATCCAATCTGAGCTTAGGAATGCATGACCTAGCATTCCAGCCACCGCCTCCCAGAGGCACAAGTGAGAGTCCTGGGACCTCCTTGGCTTTGCCCATGAATTGGGATGTGATGATGCGAAGATTTGGGACTGGACCTTGGGAGATGAGGTCATGGCCTATTTAATCCGTTCATTCGAATAAAGTGCCATTCTGTGTTTAGATTCATACTGCCATGTGTCCATGTGTTGAGTGCTTCCTGTGTAGCCTGGCCTCCGTGGAGATGACTGAGACAAGCACATTGGGGAAACAGCTATATAAAGGAATCTGAAACTGTCCTACCTGCCCTCTTAAAATCATTTCTTTAAAGCAATATTTTTTATTTTATGTGTATGAATGTTTTGCCTGCATGCATGAAAGTCCATCTGTGTCATACATGCCTCAGAGGTCAGAAGAGGGTGTCAGGTACCCCAGAACTGGAGTTATGGACAGATGTTAGCTGCCGTGTGGGTGCTGGGAATCAAACCTGGGTCCTCTGCAAGAGCTGCCAGTGCTCTTAACAGCCAAGCCATCTCTCCAGCCCCTTCAAAGCTTTCTGATTTCTCTGCTCCATCTAGGGTCTGCAGCCTCACCCCAAGTTCCTTAGCTCTTATAAATGTACAGTTATGCAGTGAATGGTCATTTCTCTTACATGGTCTCCTCCTTAGCTTTAACTGTCAACTTGAGGCAACCCATAGTCACCTGAGAAGGGAGTCACAACCTGAAGGATTTCTCTGGTCTGATTGCCCTGTGAGCATGTCTACAGGTGATTGTCTGGATTAATAATTGACACAGTGGGGCTTAGTGCACTGTGGGCAGCACCACTCCTGGGCAGGCGGCCCCAATTATAGGAAAGCCAGTTAAGCCTGAGTCCTGAGTGAGCCATCAAGCAGCATTTCTGCTGTGAGTTCCCTGGTCAAAGGTAATGCTGAATGGAATAGTAAGTAAGCAGGCCTACCTTCAAATTCCTGCCTTTAGTCCGCACCCTGAGTTATTTTCTCAGTAATGGACGGTGAGCTTGGAAGCATAACCCAAGTGAACTCTTTCCTCCCCAAAGTTGCTTTGGGCCCGTATTTTATCACAGAAATAGAAATTAAACCAGAGCACAAGTGTGATGTTTAATAGTGTCATCTTGACAAAATTACTGCAGCAATAGGCCCCTGAGCATGCCTGGGAGAGGTTATCTAGATCAACTTAATCCCTAGGCAGGCATATGAGGAATAATCTTGGTTAGATCAGTTGATATGCTAAGACCTAACTCTGGGTGCCACTATACTGTGAGATGGAGTCCCAGCTGAATAAAACGGAGAAAGAGAGCTGAGCTTGTGCTTTTACCACTCTGTTTTCTGGCTGCAGATGCTACCTCCTGCTCCTTCTTGTCTGGGGAGCCCATAGCCCCTTGAACTGTAAATCAAAATAAGTCCTTCCTCCCTTAAGCTGCTCATTGTCAAAAATGTAGTCACAGCAAGGAGAAAAATAACAAACACAGAGGATGAGCTTGGGGAGAAGAGGCTTCCTGCACATTCGCCCATGTAGTCCCAAATTCCTATGAAATCTTAACAACGGTTGGGTGAGAATCCTGCACATTTGCCCCTGTTAGTCCCAAATCCCTATGAAATCTTAATAACGGTTGGGTGAGAATCCTGCACATTTGCCCATGTTAGTCCCAAATCCCTATGAAATCTTAATAACAGTTGGGTGAGAATCCTGCACATTTGCCCCTGTTAGTCCCAAATCCCTATGAAGTCCTTATAATGGTTGGGTGAGAATCCTGCACATTTGCCCCTGTTAGTCCCAAATTCCTATGAAATCTTAATAACGGTTGGATGAGAATCCTGCACATTTGCCCTTGTTAGTCCCAAATCCTTATGAAATCCTAATAATGGTTGGGTGAGAATCCTGCACATTTGCCCATGTAGTCCCAAATCCCTATAAAATCCTAATAACGGTTGGGTGAGACTCCTCATCATTTCATTTTGTGGTAAACCCCAAATCTGTCGAGTAGTGTTGTCTATAGGCCATAGGTTCTAGTGTCCAAACCCTCCCAGTTCATCAGAAGCTGTGCACGTTCCAGCCCTTTAGATTGGACTTGGCACAGACTTGCCTTCTTCATTTGGATTAGTAGAATCTTTATATTCTTTTGGGGTCATAACTGTTCATCAAGTTCTTGTTCTCCTGAGTTTTCATCTCTATTTTTTTGGAAGAGTCAAGACACCCATCATTATTTTATTTTTAGTTCATAGCCCAAGCTGATATATAACCTGAAATAGCTACTTTATTTCTGACTTTGAGATACAGAAATTTTGGACATTTCTTTTTAAAAATGCACTTTCGCTTAGAACAAAGACTCTCATAGTAAAGGTTTTGATCAAATATATACCTTGATGATTAAGTCCCCTCAGGAAAAGTATGTATTCTCCAAATGAAAAAAAAAAGTATGTAGCTTATAAGTTCCTTTTCTATCCTCAAAAGCAGCTATCTCCTTTCAGGTTTAGCCAGCACATTATTTTGGCCAACACGTATAGACATACCTCATTTTAAGAAAACTTAGGAGCACTAGAGAAAGCACAGATGAATTGAAGTTTTACAAATTATATACTTTCTTTCATTGCTATGAAGGGTAATCTCAGAGACAGGAGAATAGATTCCCACAAGAAATAATCACAAGTTAATAAAGTTTTAAAAGGCAAAATTCCATAAGAATAATTTTCAAAAGGCTTTAGATCTTCCTTTTAGGAAAGCTTCATTTTATTTCATTTAACCATTGCTGGTAATGTTGCTGTTACACTGAGATAAGCCAGTTTCTATGAAACCTGTGAAAATGTTTGTGCTAGGAAGACTTCAGATATATTTAAATAAGATGTGCTTTTTATAGCCCAGAAAGCAAAACAAATCCAACAAAATACTTGAAGATAGTGAGAAAGATGGCTAAGTGGATGATACTCTTGCTACCAAAACTGAAAACCTTATTTCAGTCCTAGGAACTCACATGTTGGGAAAGAGAAAACTCAGTCTTACAGGTTGTCTTCTGACCTCAACATGTGTACCATATCAAGAGCACCCACGTGAACATACACATGAACACATAACAAATGAATGCATCCATTGATAAATAATGTAATAAAATATACCTGAAGAATAGTCAGGTGACCACAGCTTTATGACCAGTTGCACAACTGGCTAGAAGCTTGCTTTATGGCGATTTTGCTGTGTGTTTCTAACTCTGTAATAATTACTGGCTGAACTTAAGCAAAGTTTGATACAATTATTCCCATTTTATCAGACAAAAAATTTTGGCCCTGCTTCTCCAGTTCTGAAGTTAGTGAAATAAATGGATTGTGGGCCATGCATGACTGCCACCATGACTTAGGAGGACGGGATGAAGGACCATGACAGAAGCATTTGCCTAGTGAGTGCAAGACCCTGGGTTCAATCCCCAGCAAAATAAATCAATAAAAACAAATAAATAGATGAAAGACGTAAGAAAGCATGAACTTCTCAATTATTGGTTTCCTAATTGCAAACTTTATACTTAAAAACTTTTACTTTCTAATTTATTTACTAACTAATCTTTGCTGGTTTATTTTAAACAATAACAACAATAACAGAAAAGACTGCGTCAAAGAACTGACTGAAACGGTGAACTTCTGCTTGAAACAGTCAACTTCTGCATCAAGAATTTTGAGAAAGACTGAGGAAAAAAGATGAAAAACATGTTTGGCAGAATACATGAGCTCTGGTGGGGTGGGGGGGGTAGAGAGGGGGACATGGGTCTAAATTTGATTTGTGATATAATCTGTATAAAAAAAATAAGCCTTTAAATGCCAAAAAAATTAAAAATAGAAGCAGTATATAGGCCTGGAAATATAGCACATCAAACACTCTGCAGAAAATACAAAGATTCACACTCTCTGGCCAAATAGACCTTTTGATCAGCTCAGCTAAATCTGATGTCCAGGAGTCCCAGGCACCAATATAAGTGAAAGAATCATGGGTAAGACCCTGAAATTTTACTTTATAATGCTTATGTCCTACAGCCTCGTGTTTGGAGCTGAAGATCAATGGGATGACTTGTCTTCACTAAATAACTCACAAGAGAATGGCCACTGCTAATTATACTTTTCAGTAAAACTATCCCAAGTGAAGACATGCCTGAGCAAGACCCACATTGTACAATTACCTCAAACATCATGATAATAACTCAGAGATTTGTACCAATTGATTGGAGTCAGAGGCAGATGAGAAATGCCTGCTGCCTGACTCCTTACTCTGAATTTATGATTATTTGGTCCTCTCAAACCTGAGGACCAGATGCTTTTACAATAGCCAACATTTTTATGGAGTGAAACTTTGGGTGAATATAACATTATTTCATATTTCTCTCCAACAGTTTCTGTGCATGTTCAGATGTGTATAGGACTGGTCTTGCCTGTTGGTTTGCATGAAGAGGTCTTGATATCCCTTTTCCATACTAAGATTAATGCAGACATGTTCTGGAAAGCAGAGCCCTGAATCGTGGTGTTTCTTCTGCACGTAGGATAATTACAGTGGAGTCCCAACAGCATATGGCAGTGGGCTGGGGAGAAGAAAACCAAGTGAGGACAGAAACTCAAATACAAAAATAAACATAAGTCAAATCTGTGCTGCTGAGTAGCTTCCTTTCATCTTTCTGTGAGGTTAATTAACTGCACAATATGTCTTTGCCACTCAGATGCGTCTGAAACCTCCCAGAAGGCTCCTCCTCCAGAATCTAAATTACAGTGATGCCTGGGGTAGAAGGATTTCTATTTTAACTAAAGTTAAGTAGATCCATCTAGGCAATAGGAAGTGGACCTTAGCCATCTCCTAGGCTGTGAACGGAAGCACTTTGTAGGATCTCAGAGTCCAAGAGCTGGTCCACGGGCTGACTCTTCATGCCATACACCATTGCCACCAGATCAGTCCCCCCATGAGCCCTGTTATATTTGCTCTAAAGGTTTTGATTAAGAAAGCTATAAATGTGCTTTTAGGATGATTTGCCAGGAGCCATTCATTAAGTTAATTCATTAAGTTAATTCATTAAGGCTATTATGACCAACTGAGAAAAATTTTACCCATAAAGTGTCTTCAAATGATGAAAATGAAATGTTATTTTTTTAATAAAGATGTATTTATTTTATGTTTCTGAGTGTTGCGCCTGCATCTATCCACTACTTGCATGGCTGGTGACCAAGGAGGCCAGGATAGCAGATCCCCTGGAACAAGAGATAAAGATGATTGTGAACCACCACATGTGGGCTGGGAACTGAACCAGGATCCTCTGTAAGATCACTAAATAGGAGTAGCTTGGGTTGCTGGGGCCGTGAGGGCGGGACCCGGGCGCTGGGCCAGAGGGTCCGGAGAGTCCGGCGGCCAGGGCGGCTGCGCCTTTGGGCAGGATACCCAGAAGCCACCTGGGCGAGTAGCTTGGGTTGCTGGGGCCTTGAGG
>VZQC01012828.1:171802-195922 GCA_009823505.1 Rhizomys pruinosus
AAAAAAAAAAAAAAAAAAAAAAAAAAAAAAAAAAAAAAAAAAAAAAAAAAAAAAAAAAAAAAAAAAAAAAAAAAAAGATCACTAAATACTCCCAATGGATGAGCCACCTCACCAGCCTGGACAGGCTATTTTTTTTGGGGGGGGGGGATCTTTTTGAGACAGGATTTCCCTGTAGCCCCAGCTGTCCTGGAACTCACTATATAGACTAGGGTGGCCTTGAACTCACAGAGATCCTCCTGCATCTGCCTCCAGAGTGCTAGGACTAACAGTGTGCACCACCACACCCAGCCTGGACATGCTATTTTGTATGGATACTAATATCATTCATTTTGCTTCTCTGAATTCAGTCTTATTTTTTTAGGCACTTAATTCTTTGAAAGCGAAGATATCTTCACATTGTGTCTTGGGTCCTAGACTTGTATCAAAATATCTGATGAATAAATGGGGTGCTGCTACTCCAGCTCTATGACCCCAGTAAAACCCCAATCCCCAGTATAAGAGCAGCCAGATCATTTATGACGGTGTAACTCTAAGTACAACCCTGGCTACTGCAAGCCAAGAACAGTCAAGGCTTGGCAATCTTCTTGTTGCTCTTTCATCCCAACCCCTCCAGTCAGAGCAAGCCCAAAGCCTTCCCTTTTCCCATTAAAAATCTTCTCCCTGCTGTAACTGGCCATGAGTCTTAGCCAATTTCAGTAACAAGTGCCTGACTCCCTGGCTGTGGAGAAAATAGCCTCTGCTCATTTTCACACAAGCATCTTCACTTATTTCCAAGCCTGCAAGGAAATATCAGAGGCTGGGGATGGACTCGCATTCCACCAGCGCCTCTCGATCTTGTTTGCATTTGCAGATCAAGACAATGCTGCACCATTAATGAAGAGGAGGGGTCGGTAGCATATTATAGTCACTAATCTTTTAATTCTATGCTGTAGCAGTTACACTATTTTAAATTAATAAAATCTTAATGTATCTTGAAATACAGAATTTCTTTAATGATCATCATTAAAAACAGATTAGTCTGCAAGGTGGGCTTATACTTAAAGCTACATAATCCCTACCCAAAGGTAAAAACCATTTAAGATCATTCAAATTCAATTAGAATTATCAACATAGAGAGAAATCATTGTTAGTCATCTAAAATTATTAATCTTTTTGACCATGAAAAAAATCCTTAGAGTTATACTAATTTCTATTAATATGATTCATATTACTTGATAATGATTATTGTTAATTAAATGATACAACGCAGCACTGAGCCACTTGTTACGCTGCCTTCACTCACTCCCTGACACTGTTTGCCTCTCACTTCTCCCTACTAACCCCAACAGTACAGGCTAAGAAATTGGAAATTTGAAAATAATCTTGTTTTGCCATTGTTGCAAAGACAAACCATTACGGAGAGAAGCATAGATCTCAACTTCAAGTGTCCAAAGCTAATTAAACACAGGCTTCTATTTAATTACCCAGATTTCCCACTGTGTAAGTAGTTCCCCAGAAGGAAGGCAATCAGTATAGCAGTTCCTCTCGTTCTCATTCAATGGCTGATACACTATGGTCAGAAACAGAGAAACAAAACAATCCCCTGAAGGAATGTGAGCAGACATGGGTGTTGGGACACACTCATGCAGAGAGAGAGAGAGGGGAAGCAGAGATACAGAGAGAGGCAGAGAGACAGGGAGACGGAGACAGAGACAGGAGCTATATAAGATGACCATAATTAATGTTAATTACTTCAGTCATTGCAATCATTGCATAGTGTGTGGAGATACACACACACACACACACACACACACACACACACACACAGCTAGAAAGAAGAAATTGCTCACTAGTTAAGAACACTGGCTGCTCAATCTGGACTCAATTCCCAGCACCCACACGGCCACTAACAATGGTCCATAACTCCAGTTTCAGGGGATTGAACGCCCTCTTCTGACCTCTCCAGGCATTGCATGTAGAAGTGCACATATATACGTACAGGCAATAAGCTCATACATATAAAAATTAAAAATAAATTTAAAATATCATGTTCAGCTGGGTGTGGGGGTTCACACCTTTAATCCCAGCACACAGGAGGCAGAGGCAGGTGGATCTCTATGAGTTTGATGCCAGCCTACCCTACATAACAAGTTTCAGACCAGTGGGGGCTGCATAGTGAGACCCTGTATGTGTGTGTATGTGTCTATATACATATATATAATTATGTATGTATCTAACCTTAAGTAATATGTACAAGGATTACCTTAGATATGTACAATTTAATATATATTCAATAAAGCTGAAAATTAAATAAAATAATTCAATTTATCATACATACATAGCAATAGGGGCTGGAGAGATGGCCTAGCGGTTAAGAGCACCAACTGCTCTTACAGAGGACCCGGGTTCGATCCCCAGCACCCACATGGCGGCCGAGAACTCTCTGAAACTCCAATTCCAGGAGAACTCCAGTTCCAGGGGTATCTGACACCCTCTTCTGACCTCCACGGCATTGCACGACAAGGGTGCACAGACTTGCATGCAGACAGTACATTCATACACATACAGAAATAAAATTAATAAAAAAATTTTTAAAAATACATAGCAATAAAATATATGGGAAATAAATTTGCACTCATTTGTTATTTTAGAGTTTTTTTATTGAACTTTAAGAATTTCATACAATATATTTTAATAATATTTAGGCCCCCTCCCCTATCTGCACCCTTTCTTGTTATCCACTACCTAATTCCGTGGACTCTATTACATACATATGTGTATACGTATAAATATTCCAATCTGTAGAAAGGCCTAGTGAATCAAATTTGTGTCCTCAAATCCGCTGGAGCCTGGTCAACCCACCCAGCATCGCACCCTTAAAGAAAACTGAGTCTTCCTCTCCCAGCAGATAATTGGTTACCACTCTTTCCTCAGCTAGGGTTGGGACTCTTTCCCACTTCCCCACTTCTATGCTGTAATTTTGTCAGCCTTTAGCTGACTGGAGGATTGTGCATGCTGTCACCATTGCTGTGAATTCTCATGAGTAACTTCCCAGCTCTCTAGAAAACTGTTTCCTTGTGATCGTCCACTACCTCTGGCTCTTGCAATCTTTGAGACCATCTCCACAATGATCCTTGGGAGTCAGGAGTTTGATATAGGTGTCTTATTCAGGGATCAGCACTCTTTACTCTCTTGCTCTCTGGACAGTTGTGCGTTTCTGTGTTAGAGAAAAGCATGAGAAAGCTTTTCTGGTGAGAGGTACATTAATATACATGTATAACAGTAAGTCATTAGAAGTTGATTTAACACTATGAGCATTTGGCAGAAAATAAGCAGTAGGCTCTTGCTTACGGTCTATGACCTGTCTAGCCACAGGTTCCTAGGCTGATATCAGTTCATGTATGGGCTCCATCTTGTGAAGAAGATGTTAGATCCACCCAAGATAGTCGTTGGTTTCTCCAATAACATTCAGGCCACTGTTATGCTAGTTGGTATATTTTGCCTGGCCAGTTGTTGTTGATTATTTTAAATATATACAATTTAATATATATTCAATTCAGCTGAAAAGTAAATTCAATTTATCATAAAAGTATAGTAGTAAAATTTGTAAAAATAAATTTATACCCATTTATTATTAATGCACATTAAACATTTTCCATCATTGATAAACCATTGATAGACAATAAAATTAAGAATAGTACTGAAATAGGGATGTTCTATAAATTGTAATATGTATTATTTTCCATATAATTGTCTAGTAAAGTTTTTCTGTGCCCAGAAGTAGTCAAATTCTGCCTTTCAAAACCCACATCTGAGGCCAGGCATTTTGATATACAGCTAAAACTCCAGTGCTCTAGATACAGGAGGATTGTGAGTATAAAGCCAGCCTCAGCTATGTAGCAATATCCTGTCTCAAAAGAGAAAATCTACACCTAGAATTCACTTCCTACAGCAGTCTCTTCACACCCTTTACCAGAAATAGTCTGTGACCAATGGACTACAACAGGATGGATGATACGTTAAGTTACAAAGGTCAATGTTCTCTCATCTCTAGGCAAACAGCTGCATGTCAGAAGCAGGTCTATGTGATGCCTTCTTAACCAGGGACTGAGGCCATAGCATGAGTCAACTGGGTAGGGGATGCTGAACCTGTTTCAGCCATGACAGCTATAGTCATATGTTGCTAAAACTCCTCATGGGTGGTGCAAGTGGTGTCCAGCCCCTTTCTCAGTCCCTAGTAACAAAGTAAGGTACAATTTTGCCAAACCAGAAAATTTATTTGGGCTTACGAATAGAGAAGTAGGCAAAGCATAACTTACAGAAGAGTGGGCACCACCTCCTCCTTCTAAGACGGCACTGGAAATGCGCAGCCAGGCTTGGATCCTATGACTTCCCAGCAGCTGCACAAAATGGAGGGGGGGGGCACTTCATGGCATTCTTCCCTTATATGCCCTTGGCCACTCCCCCTCATACAGTGAAGGCTAACTGTCCAGTTGGGAGGGCTAGCTGATTCTCCTGGTTCCTTCCTTTCTTGTGGAAGCTCAACATGCTTATAATCCTAGGCAACCAACTATTAACAAGCTTAGGAAAAACGCGTTTGTCTCTAGCTTGCTAGGTGGAGGGCAGTTCTATGCAGCACTGCAGCTCTTCATCTGGCTCTTACATTCTTCCCTCCATCCTCTTCCACAAGAGTCCCTGAGTCTTGGAGGTGGTGAAAGACGTAGGAAAATCCCCTGTGGCGAGACACTAAACACCTTTGTCTATTTTCAATGGACTGTTGGCCTGTTTCAGTAGTATTCCTGCTACTATAAAAACACAGACAGAAGCAAGAACATCTACATCAATATTAACTGCTATCATAACCTAACATATGGGTGTAAACACAATTACTTGGATGGTACATTAGCAGGTGCATCACATCCAACAAAACAGTGGCAATGGCTTCCCCACTTGGACCTATAACGTCCTCTGCCACTGGGGGTTGTCCTGCCTTTCAGTTACTCCTCAAGGAGCAGGACTTAAATGCAATTGGAAATTTGTTGGTTGTACATATACAAGATGAGCCATTATTGCACCAGCAGGAACTTCTTGCTTTGCATCTCAATAGTGTAGCACATGAGGTCCAGCGTTAAGCAGAACTGTTGGGACCATTCTCTCCTAGTGATCTGCATAGGCCCTTCTGGCACTACAAAAGCCAGCTGTCCAGTGCCAGGGAATTTTTAGCATGGTTCCAGCTGGATCTCTCTCTCTCTCCCTCACTCACATCATGCTACATCTTCAGCAATATGGTCTTGTCATCTGCTTCCAGTATGCAACCAACATGAACATTAGTGGCAATAGCCTTTATTGCTTGGGGGGCCTCCAGGGCTTCCCTGGCCAACAGCTAATAAGGGGTCAACCCACCACTAGTATTGGAACTTTTTTTAAATTTATTTTTAATTTAATTTTTTATTTTTATTTATTTCTGTATGTGTATGAATGCACTGTCTGCATGCAAGTTTGTGCACCCATGTCGTGCAATGCCGCGGAGGTCAGAAGAGGGTGTTGGATTCCCCTGGAACTGGAGTTCTCCTGGAATTGGAGTTTCAGACAGTTCTTGGCCACCATGTGGGTGCTGGAGATCGAACCCAGGTCCTCTGTAAGAGCGGTCGGCGCTCTTAACCGCTAGGCCATCTCTCCAGCCCCCGGAACTTTTATTTAACATTTTTACAACTTTGGGGGAGCCTCTATTTTTTTTTACTTTTATATGATATCTGTTCGCTCTTTGGCATATATAGGCTGAGGCTGTTTTAGACTTTTCTCAGCCAACCTGGTGGATATCACCTGTGCCTTACCCAACCATGAACTCCCAAGAATTTCACAACTATACCTGGCCTTTGTATCCTTTGCAATTTTATTTTTTCTTTTTTCTTTTTTTTACATAAATTTAATTTATTTATTTTTAACAAATCTAGACCCGTGTTCCCGCTCATTCCCCCACCCCGCCAGAGCTCATGCATTCTGCCAAACATGCTTTCCATCTCTTAGTCTTTCTCAATATTTTCCATGGGGAAGTTGACTGTTTTGAGCAGAAGTTCACTGTTTCAGTCAGTTCTTTGATGCAGTCTTTTCTGTTGTTGTTGTTGTCCAAAATGCGTTATGCCCAACGGCTTTGGACAAAAGCTCAGGGGACCCTACCAAGAAATGCTTACAATTGGGTAATTGGCACTAGAATCCACAGATGAGGATACCATCGTCGTTTGTTTTTTCTGGGACGTTGTTACTTCACTCAGCATAATGTTCTCTAAGCCCACCATTTTCCTGCAAAGCTGCTGATGTCGTCGTTCGTTAATGCTGCATAGAACTCCGTTGTGAAGATGTACCAAATTTACTCTATCCACTCGTCAGTTGAGGTGCAATTTAGGTTGGTTCCACTCCTTGCTATTGTGAAGGAGCTGCAATAAACTGGCCATGCTTGTCTCCTCTGTGGTGGCATATGTCGCTTGAGTGTACGTGCCTAGGAGTGGTATGTCTGTGTTGTGTGGCAAGTTCATTCCAATCTTCCAAGGTTTCTCCACACTGCTTTCCATAGTGGCTGTAACGAGTTTGCATCCCACCAGCAGTGGATGAGTGTTATGAGTGTTCCCCTTTCCCCACAAACTCTCCAGCACTTGGTATATTTGTTTTCGTGAGCCTAGCCATCTTATTGGAGTAAGATGAATTATCTAGGAGTGGTTTTGATTTGCATTCTCCTTAATGATTAGTGATGTTGAGCAGTTCTGGAGGTGTTTCTCAGACATCTCTATTCCCGCGCGCTTTGTGAAGTCTCTTTTCAGTTCTTTGCTCCAGCTATTGAGCGGGTCATTTGTTTTCTTCGTTCTTTGTTTTTTGAGTAGTTTAATATATTCTGGAAATCATGTGCGTTGTCAGATGGACTGCATAAGGTTTTCTCCCATTCTGTTGGATTTCTCTTTCACTTCCTTGAGTGTTTCTTTGGATGTACAGAAGCGTGGAGCTTTGAATGAGGTCCCATTTGTCAATTGTCGACCTAATTCGTGGTGCAGCTGCTGGCTGGTTTAGGAAATCTTATCCTACACCTATGTCTTTAGTCTGCTGCCAACTTTTTCTCTTCTGTCATACTGCAGAGTTTTGGTTTTTATGTTGAGGTCTTTGATCACCTGGAGTTGACTTTTGTACAGTTGAGATTAGGGGTTTAATATTTCATTCTTCTACAAGTGTGATCCAGTTGTTTTGCCAACACCAATTGCTGAAGGATGCTGTCGTTTCGCCATTGTGTTTTCTTGGCCCCCTTGGTCAAATATGAGATTGGCTGAAATTGTTGTGCTCAGATTTGGATCTATGGTTTTGTTCCATTGGTCAACAGGTCTGTTTTTTTGTGCCATTATACAGCCTGGTTTTTATGACTAAGCCCTGTAGAGAGTTTTTAAAAATCTGGTATAGAGATCCCTCCCGTGTAGCTCTTCTCACTCAGGTTGATTTGGCTATTCGGGGTCTTTGGGTTTTTTTCCAAATGAATTTAGAACTTTTGTTTCCAAGACTATAAATCTATACAAGAGTTTGGTAAAATGGACATTTTTTACAATGTTAATTTTCCCAATCCATGAGCATGGGAGTTTTTCAATCTTCTGAAGGTCTTCTTCAATTTCTTTTCTTTAGGGTTTTTAAAATTTTTGTTGTAGAGGTCTTTGGTGTCTTTGGGTAGGTTTGTTTCCAGGTAATCTGATTGTTGTTGAGGCTATTGTGAGTGGGAAGGTCTCTTGAATTCTGTCCCAGTTGCTTGTTCTTGGTGTACAGAATGGCCATTGATTTTATTTAAGGTTAATTGTATCCTGCCCACTTTACTGAAGCTCTTAATGGTTACTAGGAGTTTTCTGGTGGAGTTTTTGCATCCCTTAAAGTAAACAATCATAGCATCAGCAAATAGGGACAGATTTGACTTCCTTCCTCTTTTCCGATTAGTACTCCTTTAATATCCTTTCTAGCCTTATTGCTCTAGCAAGTGTTTTTCAAAGCACTATATGAAGAGGAGTGGGGATGAGGGGTATCCTGCGATGGTTTACCATACCTTTAAAGGGCATTTCTGTCATGTGCCCTATTAGGATGATATTGGCTGTGGGTTCCTGTATATGGCTTTGATTACATTGAGGAATGATCCTCCAATCCAATTCCTTCTAGGACTTTAAGCATGAAGGGATGGCTGGATTTTGTAAAGGCTTTTTCATCATCAATGAGATGATGGTGTGGTTTTTTTGTCGCTTGGATTGCCGGTTATGGTGTTTTGATGATGTTTAATTGATTTTCGAATGTTGAAACCATCCCTGCAATCTCTGGTATAAATCCAACTTGGTCAGATGGATGATCTTTTTTGATAGTGGGTCTGTAGCATGATTTTCGCCAGTATTCTGTTAGAATTTTGGCATCTGTGGTTCATAGGAGTAGATGGGTCTATAATTCTGCTTTTTTAGTTCTGTCTTTGCCTGGCTTTTGGTCATAAAGCTGTGCTAGCTTCATAGGAGAATTTGGGAGAATTCCCCTGATTGTATACTTTTTTAACAGTTTCCAGAACTACATTGGTTTGGTCTTTTTGATATAGTTATTAGAATTTTCTGCATGTGAAACCATCTGGCTGGTGCTTTTTTTAGTTGGAGGCTTCTTATACAATCTCATTTCTGTCATATGATTATTGGGTCTCGTTTAAAGCTGCTTTGGTCTCCGTCTTGGCTAAGCTTTGGTGATTCCAGGATTCAAATTTTACATGCCATTCTTTCTAGTTGTTCAAACTCTGTAAAATATGGGTTCTTGTAATATTCCCATATAATTGTCTGGATCTTTTTCCTTGTCCGTGTGATATTTTCCCTTTTCATCACAGAATTGTAGTGATTTGGAGTTTTCCTGTCTTCTTTTTGTTAACTAGGCTAGAGGGTCTGTTTATCTATTTGTTTATGCTTTCAAAGAACAATCTTTGGATATTCATTGCTATGTTCCTTGTATTCGTTGTTCGTTTAGTTTCTTATTTCACTATGATTTGTCTGCTCTGAGTTTTGTTATTTCTTCCTGTCGGTTTGCATTTCAGGGTTCATCTCCTGTTGCCTTCGGTGCTCTAGCTGTAGGTGTTTGATCCTGCACTGGTGCTCTTTCTGTGTTTTTTCTACTGTCGGCACCCAGGGCTCTCCCTTCCCCCTTAGGCCTGCTTTTCAGGTATCCCATAAGTTTTGTAGTATTGTCTAATAGTTGTCATTTTCATTCCTTTTCCATGCCAATGTTTTTCTTTCTTTCTTTCTCCTTCCCGCTTGCCCCCTCCTTTACGTCCAGCGTGTGTTGTTTTTCGTCCGCCCTGTGTTTCGTGTCGGCCGCTGGCTGTGTCCTGGTTGTATTGCTGTTATGCGGCTTCCTTGCACGGTTGGTCTGCCCGGCTGCCCTGAACTTCCTTTCCCTCTTTTTGTACACTTTGTCGCGGTGTCTTCTTGTCCCCCAGGCCATGGTGGTCGCTTTTGGAGCATAGTTTCCGATAGGGTGCTGGAGTCCCCGTGATCTTCTCTGTCGTCTTGGCGCCTTCAATTCTCTGGATCTTTTCCGGCGCATTACGCCGACGCATACTGAAGGAGGCAAGCAAAGCCTGCCTTTAACACAGTGAAGAGTCATTTTGGGACTCACATTGGAGTACAGGCAAGGAGAAAGGCCATATGCCAGGATCACGAAAAAGAAACTACACTGGAAAGGGGCAGGAAAATCCCACGCCAAGCTTTACAAACCCTATGGAAGAACTCCTGCAGTGTGATCCCTCTGGGGATGCCCCAGGACAAAGACATCACCGAAACACAATTGGGAAACATACTTAAAGAACTACAAGATCATAAAGAACAAATTAAAGAACTAAGAAAAGAGAATGAGGAACTCAAGAAAGACCGAGAGAGAGAGAATGACAAGTTCCGGAAGGAAGCAACCCTAAGACTTTCCCACAGATGAACGAAATGGAGAGGAGCTGCCTCTGTTTCTCTTTGTACACCCTTAGCCCCTCCCTCTCAAACAGCCAAGGCCAGCTGGATGGTCGGGAAGAGCAGCTGACTCTCCCAGCTCCCCCTTTTCTTGAGGAAGGTCAACAAATTTATAATCCTAGGCAAGAAGGTGCCACCAAGCTTGGGAAGAAGGCGCTTGTCCATAGCTTTCCAGGTGGAGGACGATTCTATGCAGCATCATAATGCACAGAAAACTGCATCTTAATGACCCTGAGCTGAGTCACTAAGCTAAGCCACAATGGGTTCCTGAATACCAGAGTCTGTGAGATGCTAATGCTTGTATCTGCATACTGCTACATCTGCCACCATTTGTCAGATAACTAATAAAGATTGGGTCAACTTACACCTTGAGTGTTCTCCATAGTGACTGCATTAGTTCATATTCTCACTGAGAGTTTGTGAGAGTGTTCAGTAGCACTCGTGTCTTTTTGTCTTTCTGAAAGTAGCCATGTTCAGTAGGGTGAGACAATGTCTCATTGTACTTTGAGTCAATACCACTTAATCCAATAATGTTAAGGTTGCTAATTCATAAAGGCTAGTGCTAATGTCATGTGAACAGGCAAGTCTTATTTTGAGTTTTCCATATAAGATTAATTTGGAAAGGCAATGGTCTTCTTAGTAACTAGAGAGAAGTTTGACCCTAAACCATCTCTATCAGCAGACTAGATAGAATACACTATTATCTCAAGCAGAAGCCCCAAGAAATTTTCTTATTGTTAAGATCTTTAAATGAATGTTTTGTTCTATCAATGATGGCAGAAGCTTTCATTTGAATTTCTCTAATTTTGCAGGAAACCTAGAATCTCAAACATTAGAGCATCTAACATGGCCTTCTCTAAGCCAGAAGCTATGAAAGGGCTGCTTCAGGCTAATGCCACTCCAAATGTTTTAACCTTTCCAGAGAGCAGGTGTTGTTTTCAGCAGGGTCCTAATTCCAGAAAGCACATTTACATTCAAATTAAACTGAACATAATTAGAAGCTATTTCCTCCATGTAGGGATTCCTTTGTGTAAGAAAATAATTGCAACTCCCCCTTATGCAAAATGTGAATTCAATTTTTATACGTGAAGCACCCATCTTGGCCATACTAATAAAGACAGTGAATATTAACTACTTCAATATTTTTCCCATAGAGTACTATAATGTATTTTTTCCTTCCATTAACTTTTTCATCATTTCTGTGTATTCTAATGTGAAAACCAAAAGCCTAGACCAATATGCAAAAAAAGAGTGACTGTAAATATAATTTTCATTATGTTTGCCAAAATAATTCTGAACTTTTTAAAGAGAAGAGACATAAACTTTTACAGCAAAGCAAAATACCTTCCCTTCCTCTTGCCTCTAGCATGCTGTTATTATGTTCTCTGAAACAGGTAAAGTTTCCCGATTAGAAAATTTTATTTTAATTTCTCACTCTTGATCTTACCTAACCCATTTCTGACACTGACATTTAGACTTCTTAGTAGACATGCTACCTTTTACCTCTGTATTAGTCAGCTTTCTGTCACTATGACACAATACCAATATAACCCACTTGTGAAGAGAAATGTTTTATCTTGGTTCACATTTTTGAGGGTTTGAGACCATGACTAATTGACTCCCTTGCTTTGGGCTTGTGTGAAGGCAACACAACATAGCAGAAACATGTGGCAAAGTAAAGCCATCCACACGATGACCAGGGATTAGGGGGAGGGAATAGCCAGAGAACCACAGTCCCCCTCAGTGGCATACCCATGTTGACCTAAAGACCTCACATGAGTCTATCTCTCCTGAAGGTCCCACTGTGTTTGCTGATAGCGTCACCCAGAGCAGCAGCCTTTATCATGGTGGCCTTTGGGAAACAGTCACTCTCCAGGCTGTGCCAAGCTACGTTGCTCCCACTGGCAGCTGTGTCTTGTCTTACATTCCTGTCTATTACAGCCGAGTCTTGACGTCTAGCCATTCCTTTCAGTATCACTCATAAATTGAATGGTTCCTAAAGGTCTGTCCCCAGATGAAGTCTCTCTCCAATTTGTGCAGTATAACAGCACTGTGATTTTCAGCTCATTTCTGCCAGTCACTTCCATTTTTCTAGCTTTGTGGATACTCTAATTATCTCCATGCTCCACCTTCCACTTCCTGACCAGCAAGTTTCTAGGATATTATTGTAGAAGGCAGATGAGCTACATATTAATAAATCCTCATTCCCTGGGGACCTAACTTGACACATGAAGCATTAGTCTCACGTTTATGTGTTAGCCATCACATATTCTCATGGTGTGGCCTTTCTCAGTATACTATGCGGATTCTCATCTCATCTTCTGACGTTGAGCATTCTGTACCTCCTCCGTCCTTGCCCTTTCCATATATGCATCCGTCTTACATTCTAATAGCTCCCATTTATTTATGTTCAAATTATTATTTTCTGTTTTCTTTGGGCACAATAGCTGTCATTGTTTGGACTTTCATTTCTTGTCAAGATTCTTATGTTTAGCTTCCTAACCAAATCCCTCTGCAATGGCCAATTTTGATCCTCAACTTAATTTGACTTAAGTAACTCCTAGAGCTTTAGTGAGGTATTCACCCAGTTGTTTCTGTGAGGATGTTTCCAGGGAGGATGAGCTAAAGGAGTAGAGCCTTAGTGCAGGGGGTAGTGCCATGCCATCCCACAGGCTGGGTCTAGGTCTGGAAAACAAGTGGAGAATGGAAAGGCAGCTGAGTGCCAGCATTCCTCACTCTGCTTCTTGATGTACCCAAACGTGAGCAAACTCCACTAACAGAGGGGTGTGTTGCCATTAACTCCGCGAGGCCCTCCCTGCCACGATGGGTTTCATCTTCTTAAATCAGGACCTAAAATGCATCATGCTTACCCTAAAGTTATACTGTCATGTATTCGATCATAACAGTAAGAAAAGTGTCAATACACTCACCTTCCAAGTTTGTGTTGTGGGAGGCAAAATATATTATTCCCCTAAGATGCTCATGACCTAGTCTCTATAACCTGAAAATATTGTTGCCTTACATAATCAAGAGTGTTTGATTATGATTACGTACCTTGGGATAGGTAAGATAAGACAGACAGACAGACAATCCTGGATTTTCTGAGAAATTTCAGTCTAAATACACAAATCCTTAAGAATGGAAACATTTCTTGGCTGTCACCAGAGAAAGATGTGATGGCCTCAAGAGGGTCAGAAAGATGCAGCAGCACTGTCTTTGATGATGGAAACAGAGACCATGAGTTACTAAATTCAGCAGGCTCTAGAAGCAGGAGAGTCAAGACATTGTAACAGTCATCATGAATATCTTCCTACAATTAGGTGGAGCATACCTGGAGAACCTCAGTCTGAGGATAGACTGGCGGTTAAAAGTTAGTCAAAATACCAAGTGTGATGCCACCCACATATACACATTTTATAAAGACATTTTTTGAGACAGGGTCTCCCTTTAGTCCCAGCTGGCCTGGAGCTCACTCTGTAGACCAGGCTCGACTTGAACTCACAAAGATCCACCTGCCTCTGCCTCCTGGGATTAAAGTGTGCCACCACGCCCAGTTTAAAGACATTTATTATTCCCATACTGAGACCTTGAGAGAATACAAGGCAAGAGCCTTTCCTGATACTCTAAAATGCCTTGAGAAATCAAAGAAAATTGATGTGGTTCAAGGTTTGATTGTGGTTAGGATATAGGAGTAGAAGGACAGATCAACATAGAGGTTAGAGAATTGTGTGGTTTCTTCTCTCCACCAAAACTAAAGGAGAAATAACCGGAGCTTGTATTTACTTTTTATGAAGCTTGATCTTATATACAAAGGAAAAGAGAGGCATGACACATAAAAGCTGTCAGCTGTTAAACACTGTAGAAAATGGCATGAGATCACTGACTGTGCGCTGGGCATACAGCTCATTGGCAGAGCACTCCCCACCAAGCATGAGATCACTGACTGTGCGCTGGGCTTACAGCTTATTGGCAGAGCACTCCCCACCAAGCATGAGATCACTGACTGTGTGCTGGGCATACAGCTCATTGGCAGAGCACTCCCCACCAAGCATGAGATCACTGACTCTGCGCTGGGCATACAGCTCATTGGCAGAGAACTCCCCATCAAGCATGGGGCTCTAGTTCAATGCCTGCTGCAATCAGAGAGAAAAAAGAATTACTTATTGCAAAGTGATTTTGGAGATTTGAGGAAGATTACAATATATAAAACTTAAAATCCATGTTCAACGAGTTACTATGAAGTTTTCATATATTAATTATTGCATGTGCCAATATCGGGTTCATGGAACCCACCCAATTTCCAAGGCACAGAGGACCATAAATAACTCACTATTAAATATCCATATGTCTCAGCACTAGATTTTGTGTAACTTAAAGATCAAGAACACATTTAAAATTGTTATGTGTGTGTGTGTACAAATGTGCATGCACACATCCATGGAGTGCACATGCACACGTGTGTTCACTCACATGTGGTCCAGAAGTCAGTCTCAGACGTCGTTCATCAGGTGCCATCAACCGTATTTTCTGAGCAAAGGTCTGTTGGTCTGGAAGCTAGTCCGGCTGGCTAGGCTGGCATCCAGTGAGCCCATGTGCTGTCTCTGCCTCCCCAGTGATGGGATTATGAACGCATGCCCCTGAGCCAGCTTTTAGTGTGGGTGCTGGGATCAAACTCACGTCCTCATGCATCGATTGAGCTCTTTCTAACCCACATTTTATATTTATTGGTATTACCAGTCTGCCCCAGGGATCCAAGGACATAGTCAATATTTCATTGATATTTAGCAAATAAATGAATTCATTAGCTTTGAAAATATTGGGGCATAAATCATGTAATATCAGGTAAAAGACTTAATTCTATGAACCAAATAGATTAAAAATGCATGTTATCAGAATTACACAGGGCAAGATGGCTGATTAGCATGTTAAATCCTCTTACCAAAAGTCCTCATCCCAAGAGAATTTCTGTACCTTTGTCTTCTTTATTGCAAGCACTAAAGGGTATCAGTGGCAGAAGGCTTTTAGAAGTTATGTTCCATTAGTAAAATGACTAGTTTAAGGTGCATCCCCTTACCTCTGGCATGAGCACCATTTTAGAATCAAACAAGCCTAGTAGCCCTCAGGAGTTACATTTACCACATGAGACTCTGTTCAGCCCCTTGTTCGGGTTTCCATGGAAGCCTCTAAATGGTATGCTCCTGCACACACGATAAGGTGGCCAAAGCCCAGGGCCAACCACCTCTGGATTTGAGTGACCTTCCTTCATCTCAGTTTCAACAGTTACTCAGATTGTCAGCAGGTGTCAAAAATAAAGATAAACTACTCTGTGATGTTTGTTCTTACATTTGCTTTAAGTGAGCTTTAACAGGAGATGCTTCGTGGGGTTTCTAAAAAGACCCAGAAGCTCACAGAGACCACAAGCACATGAAGGCTCCATTCAGATTACCTGCTCTTCAGTGTATAATTTTACATATGTAGATTGGCTTCCAAACTTGCTTTACTTTATTCTATTTGTGTGTGTGTGTGTGTGTGTGTGTGTGTGCAAGTTCACATGTAGGTGCAGCTGCATGTACTCCTGATTCGCATGCATTTGGAAGCTATCAGATCAACTGTGGATGTTGTTCCTCAAGGGCCATCTGCCTTATTTTTTAGAGACAGGATCTCCCACTGGCCTGGAGCTAATCGTATAAGATAAGCTGGCTAGTGAACCCCAGAGATCTGCCTATTTCTCCCTCCCCAGTGCTGGGACTGCAAGCTCAGGTCACCATACCCACCATTTTTTATGCGGGTTCTGGGGGATAGAACTCAGGTCTTCATGCTTATGTGGCAATCACTTTACCAAGTGAGCCATTTCACCAGCCCACTTGCTCTATCTTAATGGACAATGAGATAATGAGGTTGTATGAAAACCACCACCATCACCTACCACCAATTATCAAAGACTACGGATATCTACAGAAGGAAATATAATAAAAAACTTTCAATCTGAGTCCACACTATTCTCTTCTGTAAGACACCCAGGTCTATCATAAGACAAAGGATAAGGTTCCTCAAAACTTTGTCAGACTTACAATTAAGCAATTTCCTGAGCCATAAATAGAATGGCTTAAGACAGCTGAAACTCATTGATTCACAGTTCTGGATCCTGGAAGTCCAAGGCAGGGCCACGGGTCCTTTGAAGCCTGGAGGGAAGGACCCTTTCTTGCCTCTTCCTAGATTCTGGCACTTGCTACCAACCCCTGGGTTTGTCCCAGGCTAGCAGCACTCAGTCCTTATCTCCCCTGCCAAGTAACACCCATGTTACAGCCATCTTTGTAGAAGGACACTAGCCGTGTTGGATTAGGAGCCTACTATTCTCCATTATGACCTCACCATAGTTAATTTTATATTTGCAGTGACTCTAAAAGCCAAATAAAGGATCTGATATATTAAGAAGTAAAGTGTCAACCTATTTGGAGAGAGACAATTCAGTGTCAGTAGAGTCTATTTGTAAACTTAACCATTTCAGATAATAAAAGACAGATTGTTTTAGTTATTTAATTATTATATTTAATCCTTTATAAAACTGATACTGATATCTCAGTTTTTCTGCTCCATGTATTTGTGGACTATTAATAAGGCAAACCCATAAGCAAGTATGCACGACATGATCACAAAGGAGAAGTACATGCTCATTCCAAAGTATAAAATTTAAGATTAAACTTCTTTGTGAGTTATTTGGTTAAGTTTTATACCAGGGATCTTTTTTTTGTTTTTTGTTTTTTTTTTTGTTTTTTTTTTTTTTTGAGACAGAATCTCCCTGTAGTCCTAGCTGGCCTGGAACTTATCTTGTAGACCAGGCTGGCCTCAATCTCACAGAGATCTTCCTGCTTCTGCCTCCTGAGTGCTGGGATCAAAGACATACATTACAACCTCTAGGCCTATAAATAGCTATTTTTTAATGTTAAAAACGCATTAGGAAAACTTTCTTATTTAATGTGAACTGTTAGTTCTTGAAACGTCCAGTTAATTGTGTATTCTTCAAAAATATAAAAACAACATTAACATATAAGAAGATGTAAAAATAATTACAACAAATTAGATTAGCATTCTAATGAAGGTCCAACAAACACATTTGCCCTTAATTCTAAAGTACTCTAAGCACAAATTAAGAACTTTCATTTCTCTTGAAAAGAATTTTTAATATCTTTTTCCCCTCAGAGAAAATGAGCCTGATAGCCTAGCAAGATGACTCAGCAGTTTAGGGAGCAACTTGGAATTCCAAAAGCCAGTGCCCAGTTTCCATGCTTATTTGTGGGAGAAGTTACCAGGTTGTGAAACACACAGAAGAGACTATGACAACAGCCCTTTGCTTCCACTGACAGATGCTTCTGGCCCTACAACATCAAAGCACCTATCCTTTGAAATAAAATTTTAATAAGCTCAATGCTTATGTAAGTGTTTTACTATATAACACCACAAAACAAAGATGGTAGTTTTATTTCTTATAAGACAGAAAGAAATAGGTGACAATAAGAAGACTTCAAATTTGCTCCTCAGTAGTGCAGATGAATTAGGTCCCAAATGGGACTCAGGCTGCCCAGGAAGTCAGGGGATACATGTGGTTGCACACATATAGAACTCTCCTTGCACACGGAATCTGCAGCTCATCCACCGCCACTCACCCAGCAGCCAGCCTGATTCTACTGCAGTCTGGCTTGTCTCCCACAGAACACTGACACTCCCATTCCTTCCTCTGTCTCCTTCCCTTCCATTCTCCTAAGGCTGCCTTGCCCTTAGTCGCACTACCCAAGGCCCAATGACTTCTTCCCTGGAGTTTTCCTGTTTGCATTCTGTTAAATGTCTCTTTCACTACATTATATTAGACTCAGTGAGAAAAGACCTTTTTCTCTCTTAATTAATCTAACCTGCCTGGTGCCAGAAATGGGGCAAAATACCATTTCCCAGCTATGGAGTGAGAGAGGGGTCATAACTGTTTGAGGGAAAGGTTAAGGGAATATTAATCTTGGCCCCCAAACATAAGGAGATCCTACATATGTGCTTTTATTTTATTTTTTATTTTATGTGTGTGAGTGTATTGCCTGCATATATGTAAGTGCTCATGTGGCATGCAATGCCCACAGAGTTTGTAAAAGGGCATTGGATCCCCTGGAACTGCAGTTACAGATGGCTGTTAACCACCGTATGGGTGCTGGAAATCAAACCCAGGTCTTCTGCAAGAGCAACCAGGGCTCTTAACTCCTGACCCATCTCTCCAGCCCCTACATATGTGCTCTTTATACAATAATCAGGTTCTGTGTCATAAAAGGGGAAGGATTTGGAAATGAGAAAAAGGAAGTGAAAGCAAGGGAAGAGGGAGGAGGAAGGGAAAGGGAAGGTGGGAGAGAACAGAAGGGGGAGCAGCAGAACTAGGAACTATCTCCCCAGAAGGCAACAACAAGTTTTTACTTACATTGTTATTTTGGATGGTGAAAGAGAGCACACCAACGCACTCCATAAAGTTACAGTCAGAGGAATTACAACAGTGCTGACATGCCATTCTAGTCACAAAAAAAATTACCCTGTTTCTTTCTAAGGGTGTTTGGATGAATTAGATGTACTCATCGGTTACAGAAACAAAAATCTCTCCAATCTATGCTTTTTATCAGTCTCAGAAATACCTTCTAATACCTTAAAGGTCTTCAAAATACCCTAAATATATTCTAATACTCAGAAAGTATAGATATCGTTTCCAATGTTTCTTTGTGTTTTTACTACTTTTTGCTTGTTGGGTGTGTCCATAAGCCTTTCCTGGAACTCACAGAGATCCGACTGCCTCTGCCTCCTGCTTGCTAGGTTTAAAAACATGGGCTACCACACCAAACCCAAATTTTTCTTGCCTCCTGCATTTAATATGTAATCTTCTGAGTGACTATAATGCCAGGAACAACTTTGCTTACTGGCTTGCTTCCCCTGGCTTGCTCAGCTACTTTTCTTTTTGAATATTTTATTATTTTTATTTTATGTGTATGAGTGTATTTCCTACATGTATGTAAGTGTGCCTATGTGTGTAATGCCCATGGAGGTCAGAAGAGGGCATCAGATCCCCAAGAACTGGAGTTGTGAATGGGTGTTAGCCACCATGTGGGTGCTGGGACTTGAACTCAGGTCCTCTGCAATAACAACCAGTACTCTTCACCCTTGAGCCATCTTTCTGGTCCCATAGCTACTTTTCTTTTACAACTTAGGCCCACCTGCCCAGAGATAGCACCACCCACAGCAGGCTGACCTTTCCTAAATACATTAACAATCAAGAAAGTGTCTCATGTAAATCTCCATAGGCCAGTATGACAGATACAATTCCTCAATTGAGATTCCTTCTTGCCAGGTAATCTAGTTGGTGTCAAGTTGGAAAAAAAAAAAAAAAAAACCCACACCTCTTACCTTAGGAAGCTTTTATTCCTTCATTGCTGTGAGGAAAATGAAACTTCAGAAGTGGAATGAACAAAGTTGCCCAGAGTCAGTCATGGAGTTTTCTGGTTGAATATGAAGCAAAAGTGCTGAATCTGGGAAATATGCTAAATCTATAACACTGCAACATAGAAAGAAGAACAGAAGATTAGATTGTAACTCCGACCACAGTTTTTGAATATTCTTTTTCAGAATCAAAAGCATAATCAGGCAATTTGTAATCAGCTTTCTATTTTCCATAGCAAACCATCCTCTTGGAAAATTTGAAGGTAACTGACTTTTATTCATTCTTACATACCTGAAACCATAACTTTAACCTGCCTTCTAAAAACAAATGTGCTTTTTTATTTTCACATCAGAGTATTTTTAAAAAGTGAGTGTGGTGCAGATATAAATAGGCAGCCATTTCAACAGCTAAGACAAACATCTCAGTAAATAACTTAATTGAGCTGTGAATATTTAGTGATTGAAATCCGATTACTTTGTGGCTTAATTTGTGTACTGCTTGACTGCTTTGCAGTTTTGAGCAATTTAACAATGTAGACAGTATATGAAGATGGAATGTTAAATAGTGACTAAGTATTTAAACTAAAAAAGGTCCGATTTGTGTTCATTTGTCCAAGCAAGCTGAGTGGGACACAGCTGGGGCTAAAAGCCTCCAAGTGCACTAAATATATAAAAATCACAGGTGATGCAGATTCACCCCACTCCTCCCCATCTTCGGATAATTAGCTTTACTGCTTTGTTGAATTGTAGTGCTCATTGGTCTCATAAAGATTAATAGCACAGCACACAAAATCACCTTCACTTCTGTAAAATACAGCTTTCTCCCGGATGGCAAGTAAGTCAGGTCAATGGGCTCTTGTGATAACCTTATACTTTCAGAACACATTTAGAGTAACATATTCTCATTAAGAATGATACTGGTAGTTGCTATCCTAACTCCAGGTAAATGTTTTCTTTTTTTGAGATTCTGCAAATATGCGTACCCAAAGAAACTGAGCTTAAGAAATTCATAAGGAATTTGGCAATAGAGAGCAAATGTGGGCACTGTACTGATCTTCATGCATAGATGCAGGCTTTGAGAATATTCTTAAATTAATTCTAAGACCCTCAAAACTATCAAAATTTGTGCTCCACTAACTTATCTTAGCTTTCAGACTTCCTTGGGTCATTGACCCTTGTGTCCCGCCTTGGCAGGAAATTAACAACTTCATCTTAATTTTACCTAAGAATGACAACCTAGTGGATGCCCAAGACAATGATCTCAAAATAGTGATAATAAATATGTTGAAGGCCCATGCTCATGGATTGGGAAAATTAACATTGTAAAAATGTCCATTCTACCGAAATTCTTGTATAGATTTAACACAATACCAATCAAAATCCCCAAGAGTTTCTTCACAGGCTTGGAAAAAAAAGTCCTTAAATTCATTTGGAAAAACAAAAGACCCCGAATAGCCAAAACAACCCTGAGCGAAAAGAGCTACACAGGGGGGATCTCTATACCAGACTTCAAACTATACTACAGGGATATAGTCATAAAACAGCCTGGTACTGGCACAAAAACAGACCTGTTGACCAATGGAACAAAACCAAAGATCCAAACCTGAGCACATACAATTTCAGCCATCTCATATTTGACAAGGTGGCCAAGAACACACAATGGAGAAAAGACAGCATCTTCAGCAAGTGGTGTTGGCAAAACTGGATCACCACTTGTAGAAGAATGAAATTAAACCCCTACCTCTCTCACCCTGTACAAAAGTCAACTCCAGATGGATCAAAGACCTCAGCGTGAAACCCCAAACTCTGAAGGCGATAGAAGAAAAAGTTGGCAGCAGACTACAAGACATAGGCATAGGAAAAAAGACTTCCTAAATCAGACAGCAGCTGCGCAAGAATTAAGGTCGACAATTGACAAATGGGACCTCATTAAACTCAAAAACTTCTGTACATCAAAAGATACAGTCAAGGAAGTGAAGAGAAATCCCACAGAGTGGGAGGAAACCTTCACTGCAGACACATCTGGCAAAGCATTGATTTCCAGAATATATAAACTACTCAAAAAACAAAGAAGAAAGAAAACAAATGACCCACTCAATAGATGGAGCAAAGAGCTGAACAGAGACTTCACAAGTGAGGAGTTAGAGATGGCTGAGAAATACCTTAAGAAGTGTTCAACATCACTAATCATTAAGGAAATGCAAATCAAAACCACTTTAAGATATCATCCTACTCCAATAAGACTGGCTAGGATCAAGAAAACAAATGATACCAAGTGCTGGAGAGGTTGTGGGAAAAGGGAAACACTCATCCACTGCTGGTGGGAATGTAAACTCGTGCAGCCACTATGGAAAGCAGTGTGGAAAACTCTTGGAAGACTTGGAATGAACTTGACACCCAACCCAGCCATACCACTCCTAGGCATGTACCCTCAAGACTCAACCCACTGCAGAGATACATACACAACCATGTTTATTTCAGCTCTCTTCACAATAGCAAGGAGTTGGAACCAACCCAAATGCCCCTCAACTGATGAGTGGATAGAGAAAATGTGGTACATCTACACAATGGAATTCTATGCAGCAGTAAAGAAAGATGACATCATGAGCTTTGCAGGTAAATGTATGGAGCTAAAAGATATCATGCTGAGTGAAGTAACACAGTCCCAGAAAAACAAACAATGAATGGTATCCCTCATCTGTAGGTGCTAGTGCCAATTACCTAGTTGTAAGTATTTCTTGTGCATGGCCCCTTGAGATTTTGTCCAAATCAGTTGGGAGTGATGCATATTGGAAACAATAACAACAACAACAACAACAACAACAACAACAGAAAGGACTGCATCAAAGATCTGACTGAAACAGTGAACTTCTGCTCAGAACAGTCATCTTCCACATGGAGAATATTGAGAAAGACTGAGAAAGAGATGAAAAGCATGTTTGGCAGAATGCATGAGCTCTGGTGGGGTGGGGGGATAGGGTGGGGGACATGGGTCTAGATTTGATTATATATATATATTTTTTTTTCAAGGAATTTAAAAAGGATGTAAATAAAAAACTGAATGAAGATCATGAAACACGGTTGAATGAAATAACTAAAACAATATAAAACATAAAATTAAAACTCAATAAAGAGAATCTCTAAAGTAAAGCCAATCTGAGACAAAAGACTAACCCTATAAATCATAGCAAAGAAAAAGGAGAAGAAACAAATATCAAAGGCACACAAACAAAATAAATACTTTTTTTGAGATAGGGTTTCCCTGTAGCTCCAGCTGTCCTGGAACTCCCTATATAACCAGGTTGGCCTTGAACCCACAGAGATACACCTGCATCTGCCTCCTGAGTACTGGGATTACAGGTGTGTGCCACCATGCCCTGCTGAAATAAATACTTTTAATGAAATAGCAGAACAAAATTTCCACAATCTAGGGGAAAGATACCTATGAAAGCACAGGAGTCAAAACATTAAGTGTACAGAGCAAAGAAATATTGAAAGCTGTGAGACAGAAAGATCAAGCCATATATAAAAGCAAGCATATCAGAATAACAGCTGACCTTCCAATGAAGACTATGAAAGCCAGAAGGGCTTGGACCAATGTCGGACAAGTCATGGAAGAACAGATTCCAACCCAGACTACTGCACTCAGAAAAACTATCAGTTACAATTGAGGGAGAAAGAAAAACTTTTCCAGACAAAAACAGATTAAGGGAATTTATGACCATGAAACCAGATCTACAAAGAATATTCAGTGGAATACTTCGGTCAGAAGAGAAAATTAAACACTCTCAAGGTGACACAAAGAATAAATAAGTTATCCACAAACAAGCAACCCAAAGAGGTCTACAAAAACAGCAGTAAAATACCAACATAGCTGGAATTAATAAACACTGGTCAGGAACAAACTTGAATATTAATGGTCTCACCTCCCTGTTAAAAAGTCACAGAAAAACTGATTGGATTAGCAAAAAGGATCCATCAATTTGTTTCCTATAAGAAACACACCTCGGGGCTGAAGAGATGGCTCAGAGGAGCGCCAGCTGCTCTTGCAGAGGACCCGGACTCGATTCCCAGCACCCACATGGTGGCTAAGAACCGTCTTTAACTCCAGTTCCAGGGGAATCTGACACCCTCTTCTGACCTCCGTGGCATTGCACAACACGGGTGCACCAACCTACATTCAGACAGTATACTCATACACATAAAAAATAAATAAAATTAAAATAAAAAATAAAAAAAGATTTTCCTTATGACCTAGTTGGATTCATACCAGAGATGCAGGGATGGTTCAACATATGAAAATCAATATCACAAAACATATAAATGGACTGAAAGAAAGAAACCACACCATCATCTCAATTGACGCTGAAAAAGACTTTGACAAAATCCAGCATCCCTTCATGCTTAAAGTCCTAGAGGGAATTGGATTGGAGGGATCATTCCTCAATGTAATCAAAGCCATATACAGGAAACCCACAGCCAATATCATCCTAAATGGGGAAAAGACAGAAACATTCCCTTTAAAGGTAGGAACTCGGCAAGGCTGCCCCCTATCACCACTCCTCTTCAATATAGTGCTTGAAACACTTGCTAGAGCAATAAGGCAAGAAAAGGAAATTAAAGGAGTACTAATTGGAAAAGAGGAAGTCAAACTATCCCTATTTGCTGATGATATGATTGTTTACTTAAG